>CM076413.1:21687648-21702537 GCA_038363315.1 Mugilogobius chulae
TGGCTTCTTCCATTTCCATGAGCTTTGAAATGATTTTAGCTGCTTTAGATCTCTTAGATCGGGAAATTTTAAAGCTTTGTGGTCGTTTCTTATACTTTTTCTTTACTCCAATAAGTTTGTTGTTGGAGGCAGTTGTTCGAACTGCTAGCTTTTTAGAGATTTTAGTTATTTCTTCATTACCTATAGTCCCAGAGGGTCCAGCTGCAAACTTTCCATTTCTGTTCCTGTGTTTGGGCTTCTGTCGCTTTCCAATCAAATTCTTACGCCGCTTTTTAATTTTTTTTAAGGACTTCTTTTTAGAGCTTACTTTTTTCCCCTCTTGATTTGACACCGCAAGCAGCTGATTATCAATTAACTGAATTTCATTTTCTTCTTTAACAGACATTTTTGTTTGTTGTGGGCTTTTTTCTAAGGTACTTTGCTGTATTACTTCATTGTGAGCACAATCTTTCGTTTCAAGAGGGATATTCTCTGTTAACGACTGACTGTCTTTTTGTAGAGCGTCAGAGATAACACTTTCTACTATGGCTGATACAGTGTCCGTGAACATTTCTGTGGCTGCTGGAGAAGATGTAGCAGCCTTTTTCTTCCTTTGCATACACCTCCTTTTTCCGGTAACAGTATTTCTATATCGTCTGGGCTTAGCTTTAGAAGGCACAGACAAAGGTTTGGCCTTATGGAAGATGGTTCTATGTCTCGCTCTACAATGGGTGGAGAATCTTTCTCTGGCACTTGTTCTGCAGCATCACAGATTTGTAAAGAAATCTTCTCATTTTCAGAACAGTCAACACTGGCAGTCAACTCAGAAGTTTCTGTAGGCAAATGTTGAGGAGGCTTGTCAGATAGAATAGGTGTGCTTAAATCCTCAGCTGAAACTTGAGATACATCTACAGCTGGTTTTGGTGGGCTCTCAATCCCCTGTGCACTTGTCCTTGCCCTTCTTTTTGGAGGTGTCTCAAGTTTTGTTTAACAGGCGTTGTCTGTGGAGCTTCAACACTTGTTGTCCTCCTCCTTAGCCTTCTGGTTGATGTCACTTTTTCTTCCAAAGATGAAGAGATTACCTTATCTGCAGTGCCTACATTTGTATCTATAGGAGCATCGTCCTTCTTATCAGAACTTGGACTAACTTGTTGTATGAGAAATGATGGTTTTGAGCTTTTATTTTTACCAGGTGATGAAACCTTTTTAATTTGTAGAGGTGGAATTTTACCACAGTCTGATTTAATAGTTTCTTGATTTAATATTTCCTTTTCCTTTTCAATTACAACTTCCTCCACAGGCAACTTTGGAGCAGGGGTTTCATCAGTGACTTTGCTTTTACTGGGGGAATCTTTCTCACTGGTGGTGTCTTTGTCCTTTTTACTCCTTTGAGAGTTTGGTTTATCCAGTGTTGCTTTTTTACTTTGTTGTTTCAAGCTCTTGCTTACGCCAATGTCATCGCTGATCGCCGCTTTTTCAATTACTTTAACTGTACTTTCGCTTGTCTTTGTATGGCTTAATGTCTTCACTAATGCCAAAGTCCAAATATACTTCTTCCTTTTTTTCTTTTTTCGAGTTAATTTATCTTCATTTGACTGTGCTTCATACTTTGGATTTTTAATGCGTGTTAGTTTTAACTTAGGAACTTTATTGTCAATATCCTGTTGACAGAAAGTAGGCTGCACAGTGGTATCATTTAATTTGGCAGTTAATGAATCCTTAATGTCTTCATTTTGAGAATCCTTATTCAGCCTTCTACTTTGCCTTCGCTTAGTATTATTCTGTGTTGTTGGTTTGAGCTCTTCCTTTGATTTTATATCAGTTGAAACAACCTCTGTACTGACCAAACTAACAGGTTCTGCTGCAGTGTCTGAGACAGTTTTTGTAAGTGGGTTTTTGACTCGAGTACTTCTTCGAGTACAAGGTTGACGGGCATCTGCGCGAGACTCTTTGACATTCCCTTGATGTTTGACCGTTGTTATTTTTGAATCTGCGGCTCCAGAGTCACATGTAGATTGATTCTGGTTTATAGATAGTGTTTTTTGTTCACTACCCACAACTTTGGTGATGTTATTTTCCGTTTTTGCTGACTTAGCAGCTGACCGACCACGTCTCCTCACTTGTGCCCTCCCTTCAGTTCTATCCAACATGTCATTATTGTCATCAAGAGGTTCAGTTTTTAATTTTACATGAGCACTTGAAATCTGCTCGTCCATAAGGTCTTTTGCTTCAGATTGATCTTGAAATTCTTTTTGTTTTGACTTCTTCATAGAGTGTTTGTGAAGTTCTCTCACAGTTTTTGTTTTCTTTTTGGTTATCAATTTTATAGTAATCCTTGGCGCTGATGCAGTATTCTTAGTAGACTGGCGCTCTTTAGTGTTTTTACGCTTAGATCCTTTTTTACAGACTTGAGTAGGTTCTGTTTGAGAAGATGGACTTAGCATATGGACAAAGTTTTTGTCATCTTCGGCAACGTTGTAAGAAGAAATTTCTGTATCCATTGTGGCTGCAACAGGCACCTCCTCCATTTGGCTTTTGGATTTGATGCTTCCACCTGAAAATAAAAAAAAATATATGCATTATATACACGCATCTAGTGAATTACATTTGCATGGTCTTTTTTTTTAACTTTATTTCTTCAGAAGAAATTTAAAATATTATTCTCACCCTTTAAAAGGCTTTGTCTGGATGCTTTAAAACCCCTTTTTTCAGGTTCAAAACCTTTGAAATCATCCACCTGGAATAAAAATCACATTATATCCATGTAATGTCAAGATAATATATCATTATATAGCACTTTGTCACACATGTTTTGTAACACTGTTTCTTCACTGAACCTGCCGGAAGTGAACAAAGTAAGGCTTTGACAGAAGCAATAAAACAAATATATTTTCAGCATTCAAGCAACACAACTAAGAAAATGAGAAATGACAAATGTAGCAGAGACATATCCCTTTGCTGCATGGGAGTGTGTGCACAGTAGCAGACGAGCCCAATCAATTTAACTGCAATTACAGTATTATAAACCATTAGTATCTTAACAAGTCTGGTGGTCTGCAAGCACATAATGACATTCAGTAAATAATGCAAATGTGAAGATAATACAATTTAACATAATACACTACATCCACCCACCCAGTTTGTGCACTGCTAATGTTTAGCACAGATTTTACGAAAACCTAACGCGAAATTGACTTGTAGCAAGTGACGGCGTTACACTTACAAACAATTAAGACTTGCCTTGATATGTATAAATTGGCGTGCTTGCTTAGTTTCCCCACACATCTATCTTTGCAAATTTCCAAATTTGGTCAACGAATATCATAAGTTAGCATTAGCCACTTCATGCTACGGTAGCGGCAGCACTCTCCTTCTTTGTGTTCGCTACTAGCGTTAGCTCGCTGCTACTCCGTCCCATACAGTGAGTGAACCAGGGATCAAATAAATGCTCTGTACAGATATAAAGTATGTCAAAATTATGCCAAGTGTTAATTAAGAAATGTCAAAAAGTAACAAGCAAAGAGGGGGTCTTCGAATTAGGTATGCATTCTACTTAATGACTCAAATTGACATATTTTCTTATGGTTGCTCATTAAATGTCACGAAATGTACATGCTAACATTAGCCGATAGCTAGCATGGCAATAGGATGTTGACATTTCTCCATGACACTAACCAGCAGGTTTCAGTGCTCAACATTCATTCAGACACATTTAAACTTTCACTCCAAATATGAAAAATAAAGTAAAGATACTAACTCCTGGGTGGGTTTGGGACCTCACCTCTTCGCTCCCACTAGAGCTGTATCCAGCCTGGCCAAGGCTTTATGGCTCGCCTCTATCCCCAACAAGCGCAAGTGGGACTGGTCTTCGTTTAACGACAGAACCAGGTTTGGGGGCCTTTGGCCTCCATTTGTCACATCATCAGCCTCTAAGCCTGATCGCCCAAGTTGCCATCGCTTTTCTGAGCGCAAACGACTGCGAGACGACCACGGCCGACCGGGAAAGCGTCCTCTGGCAGGAACAGAGCCGCCCTGGCCTCCTACGGCAGCCGCGGTTGCTGATCCGCATCCCGCTGCCGCCATCATCGCTTCAACAACAACACACACACACACACCGAGGGCCGAGGCTAGCAGAGACAAGAGGGAGGCGCGCGTGAGAGGGAGGTGCGCCGCAAAGCCGCAAGGGACAGGGAGTTTGGGGTTATGCTGTTTTATTAGATTATATCTAATGGACTTTATGCTGTCAAAATATTATCTACTGGTCACAATGAATCTAAATACGAATTCTTGAGATAACAAACATATATGATAATAGCCTTACGAAATAAATATACAATAAACTACTTATATGTTAAGTCACTGAACAACACTTTAAAATATAAATAAAGTTATGACTTGCTTAAATTATCTGATACTACAAAGTAAAAGTGTTGCGCGACTCTTGTATCTCGACAGTAGGCGGCGACAGCGCGACTGTGTTCCACAGTGCCTCACCAAAAAGACGAGGAAGGATGTCAGTCTCCGGAAGACAACAGCAGAGCAACCATTGAGTAGCGACTGGTCCACTGTTCCACGGAATTTTGCATTCGTTTATCGGGAAACGTGGTAAATAATAACTTTACAATACATATTTTTATTAATATGCGTAGATTACCATGATTATATTAGGCTTATTGGGAGAACAGCACCTGAACATTAGCACGCATGTATATTTAGCTTAGCTAGCTATGGTCGTACGTGTACGTTCGTAACGTAACTGTATTATTTGCTCTTTACATCGTTTTTATCATTAGGTCTAAGCAAAATGAATCTAGAGCGTGTTCAAAATGAAGAGAAGCTGAATCTCTGCAGAAAGTATTATTTGGGTAAGTTAAAGTTTATACTTTGACTTAAGAACAAAGTGCATCGTTTGTTAAGATGTGTCTTGGTTGGTTGGTAACAGCAGAAGTGAGTGTGACCGAGATAAGTATTACATTTTGGGTCAAAGTTCTCAGATGTTGCTTTTGTAAAATGACTAGCTTACGTCTTGAATTTTATACTCGAGGAGTTGTGTTGTGGATTTGCCTCAGAGCAAGTAGCAATCTTTACCCCAGATTTGAAGGAGGAGGCACAGGTAATCGTTAGCCAATCATTGTATCAATTACTAGGTTTTGGCATAAATACTTTACTTATTGCCTCTTCTAATCAATACAATACTTGGTTTAGAGATTAAGCAACATTATTTCTATATATGTAACTATGATCTTTGAAGAAGCAAAAAGCATAATTTTAAAACTAATTAGCTCGAGCCAGTAAACATACTGGCAGCTATTGTTCTTCGTTGGTCTATTATTGATCTTGTTTTTTGACTATAGTCGGCTGCCATATAGTCTCTTCCGTTAATTAGAAACTCTAAATTGTTTACCAAAAGTGTGCAAATTTTGTTTGGCTTCCCCTACTGTCAACTGTTATTCGTCCAAGAAGTTCAAACATTAGAAGACCTAATCTAATATCTATATCATCTTTTCCCTATAGGTGGATTTGCTCTCCTGCCTTTTCTATGGCTTGTCAATGTAATTTGGTTTTTTAAAGAAGCTTTTCTGAAACCATCCTTCACAGAACAAGTTCAAATGAAAACATGTGAGTAATCGAGAATAATACAGAATACAAATGTAAATAAATTTGCTTGGTAGCAGTTCTTTTGTAGGATTAATCACAGACTTAAATGTTGAGAGTACTCTGTGGTATTTGGTACATACTGTTTTGTTAGGTTCAATACTTTGCTCGCCTTTGCAGTTGTTATTGAAATTGTGTTTTTTTGTTTGTTTTTTTTTTGGTAAATGTATTATGTTTTGTTTTGTTTTTTGTCTAGATGTGAAACGGTCGGCACTGGGGGTTCTTCTGTGGGCCGTTATCTTATGTACTTGGATTACAGTGTTCCAGCACTTCAGGGCAGAGTGGGGTGAAGTGGGTGACTATTTGTCATTCACAATCCCACTGGGCACCCCGTGACTTTTAAAATTTAACAATGGTCATTGTTATAGCAGAACCTTAATTTTCCCAACACTCATCTGGATTATTTTGTATCCTTAATATTACACAGTATATTTGCAATTCATATTTTTGCTAATTAATACTTTTGTGATACATATGCATTTTAGATAAGTGAAAATCACTACTGTACATTTGTCTGTCTTGGATAACTTGGGTTTTTGTACTTATCATTCCTGTTAATAAACAGTATACTTCAGTTACTACATTCCCAAACATTTTAGTATGTTTATCCATTATTTATTTTTTATGAAAACATTCTTTTTATTTAGGGAGAACTTGAATGTCCTTACTAGCTTTATAAGATAGAAAAAACTTTTATTTTGATGGTAGTGGTGTGTTTATAGAGTCAAATATACCACAGGACAGGCCTATTAGTAGGCTCACGTGTGGTGGCATGTGTTTGTAAAACCTGCTGTCACTGTCGGTCTTGCCAAATATTAGACCTTTGCCATTCTATCTTTAGACGCATTCCTTTTTGACAAGTCTGTATTCAATAATAAGCATATGCTGTAAATGGCGTTCTCCAGTATCTGTAATGAGCACTGAAAATGTTAATTGACCTTAAGTCTGCAACAGCTGCATTATCCTCAAACAATGCTTTGTTATCTAGACTTTACATTAACTCTCAGGGGAGGTGACCCTAAGTCCTCCTATGTTCTGGGACAAAATAGAGGCAAGGTGCCCGCTGTGAATACCCAGCTCATTATGCAATTGATGTGTATAGCTCACACATCAGGCAGCTCAGACATTTATTTCAGGAACCTGCTTAGGGAAACACATAAGGGCCGAAGAGCAGCAGAGTACTGGCAAGCCACATCAGTTCTTTTGATCAGCTTGTTAAAGATCTGTGGAATCCTAGGAAATCAACGTTTATATTAAAAAGGAATACATGGATTTTATTTTGCCACACACAATCCCTGTTGATGGTATTCAGTGGGAGAAAGTTTTGCCTCCCCTCATTCCTAGGCTGAATGGAACTTACGGACAATACAACTGGTCACCAAAATTGCTTATGGCTGAAACTGAAAACGTCAGTTCAGCAGAGGTAAGTTATGTTGCTACTCATATATTATATTGCTTTTTTTTCATGCCTACTCTGGGAAAACTGAGATGTAGGCAAGCCTCTTTTTTCCTGTCAGGTCAACTGTGATCACAATGGCTTTACTGTTCAAGTTGATGTTAAACACTTTAAACCAGAAGACCTGATGGTTAAGGTTATTGGAGACTTTGTAGAAGTGCAAGGAAGACACGAGGAGAAAAAGGTTGGTGTTTCATAATGTTAGAAATGTCTTGCTAACTTGCTATTAATACAGTCTTTGTCTTATTAGAAGAATGGTAATGGACTCACAACAAGGCAGTTTAATCGTCGCTACAGAGTTCCAAAAGAGGTTGATATAATGGCTTTGGAATCTGCGGTGTCCCCCAACGGGATTCTCATCATATCTGCGCCCATTCTTCCACCTGACAGTGGTCATGCTCTGAGTTAAAATATCATTGAGACTGGAAAAAAAATTTGTTTTCAAACAGAACATGTTTTACACACCCACATTTTAGTGTTCTTGGTATTTGTGATATTTAACATTGATGTAAATGTGTTTTTAATGTAAAATGTACAAAGCATTCCCTAATGTTTAATTCATCTGTTCAGTAAAATCCCTTGGACACACCATACATTACAGACATATGAACAAATAACTTGTCTGAAACTTTATTTGTAAGAAGGAAAAAAAAACAAATATAAAAATTATTAAAGTAAAAACAAAACATACATTCACATTTTGTCTTGTTCTTGGAATGTCTTTAACAATACGTCCACTTCACTGTTGGAGAGATATTTTCAGTTACTGTTTTTTTTTTTTTTACCATAGTTGTCTTTTTTTTTTTTTTTTTTAAATCTATACAATATAAAAACTTACTTGATTTGTTCTTTAAACCATTTCCTCTGTTTTCGAAGCACTTGAAGCAAAGGATCGTCTTCAAACTCCTTTTCATCTGAATCTTAAAATTATTACAAAAATACAATATAAATTAAAATATGATCCAAGTAATAAAAGTATATGTTCTGCATTCTAACTACACCTTCAGCCTCATTAAGAAAATGTGAAATGAGTTCTGCAGATTCATAGTTATTATTCTGTTGTGGATCTGTGACGAGGCTGGGAGGCACTGCAGGGGGATTATCTTGCACATCTGTTGGAAATAATACTTCAGAAACAACCTGTCGAACAGACAGTATAAAAAGGCATTGCTTGTTATAATACATTTGTCAGTTGCCTAATTTATACATTTTAAAATGTAAATACCTGCCCCAAAGCGCTTTTAAGTGGAAAGGTTGGTGGTGTTTTATCTTCTCTGCTTTTCTTGTTTGAGTCTTTGTGTTTTTGCCCAAGTCGTTGCGTACTTTTAGAGAGAAAAAAAAAAAAATATATATCTCTATATATTTATCTATCTATCTATCTATCTATCTATATAAATAAATAATTTATATTAATTATATATATTACTTATATATATTACTATTAACCTATTCTGATCAGTAAATGTTGGTACTGGACCTTGTTGACTTCTTAAGCAATTTCTTCTCAATATTTTTCACAGGTTGTTTCTTAGATGCCTCTGTACTTTTAACGTGAATCAGATGATCATCTTTTTCCACACATCCAGTTAAAGGTGATTCCGAAGGTAAATTTAGTGATGAATCAGATTTTTGAAAAAATGTCTTTTCTTCATGGTGGTAGGAAGTCCGATTGGGACAGGGTAAAATATCACAAAGCAAATGCATGTGGGAGGGAACATGTGCAAAAGATTGTGGTGATGGAACAACAGAGCCGGGGAACACTTTAGTGGTGGGAATAGTAGTAGCATTAGTAACACTAGTTTGTTGATCTAAAGTGGCGAAATGAGGTCTGTTGATCAACCGATGAGTTGTTCCTTGTTGCAAATCTGGGGGAGTTGTATGTTGGTCCTGAAAATTACAGATACAACTTTTTTTAAATAAATATAAATCACAGTAATAAAGGAAGTAAATAAATAACATTAGAAATTACACATTACAAACCATAATTTGGTGGTCTGAGTTCAGGGGCTGCCCTTTATTGAGGCCTTGCCAATCATAAGTATCTAAGTGCTGCGGTGACAGTGTTGCATCCCTTGCCTTCTCCATCTTTCTCCTTAAGCGCCACTGAAATAATATGTCCTCCTCCGGACGCAATGGCATAACTGAGATGGCACAAGCGAAGGTGAGTTCTTTGCTGCAAACAATATAATCTCAATAAATATAATAATTTGTTTAAAACCATCTTGGAATTATACAAAGTAGAGAGTCAAACATCCCACCAATGTTGTACTTTGGAAAACTTGAAATCATAGGTTTTCTCGCAGACTCGTCTGCACTGATTGGAGAAGAGAAGTCAGAGCATCCAACACCATCTGAGCTCACAGGAAGAGAATCTTCATCCAGACTAAATTCACTGGAAACAACTTTATTTTCGATTATGTTCATTTAAAAATGCATGAATATGTACTCTTTGTCTTACTCTTTTTGCAATAATGTGCTTGCTCTCTCTTGTAGCAGCAAAATCTCAGACTCGTACGGCTCACATTGCAAGATGTCTGAGAAAACCTATACACCAAAAGCAATTCACATTCACACAATTCACATTAAAACATCATCATCACAATGTTAGGGCTGGGCGATATAATGATATATCATACAGTTTATATCACGATATAAAATTTTAATATTTAATATTTTAATCCTGTGTAAATGGAGCTAATAAAATTGATGAAAACATCAGTTGGTCAAAGTTTAGAAGAAAATGACAAAGAGAGACATGGAAAAAAAAGCTATTTAATCTGTTTTACTAAAATAAATTAATTGAGTTGAAATTGTGCTTTAGTCTATAAAAGTAATTTGCAAAATTCACTTCTTCAATGTAGATTCACATTTGTACCTTCTAATCAGCAGGCTATAGGCTTAAAACAATTTTACTTTAAAGATATGAGATACATTGTATATCGAGATATGAAGAAAAAAAAAAAAGATAAACATTTGTCCATATCGCCCAGTCCTAGATTATCTTCCATTATATTAAGATGCACTAGATAATAAGTAACGAGAAACAGAAAGTAAAGTTACACTTAGAGATCCTTGACATGGGGAAATGGCTGTGTTGTGATGAGGCAACTTTTGAACTGTCAAAAGGATACTTGTAAGTTTACAAAGTATCTGTAAAAATAAAACCAAATGACAAAATGCAGTGCATATTCACCCGTTTTCTCTGGTGTTAAATGTATAGGTAGTGATGGAGATGATGCCCACCAGAATGGCAGCTGTTCTTTTTCAGAGTTAGAACACTGCTGCCTTTCCTCTCGACTTTGTGGTTGACCATGACGAAAACGATCCACATATCTAGCAAAAATAATTTATATAGACAAAATTGGTGATCTATGACTGGCACTACACTAAACAGTACCAGTAATTGCAAGACAATGAAAGCACACCTAGCCAGCACCGATTTAGGCTTAGTATCAATTTCAGAGGATATGAATATAGAAATTTTGGCACATTTTTGTCAGATGGGGGTGTATTACTGGGGAGAAGAAGGTTCAGAGGTCGGCCAAATCTCTGTAAACATTGAACATCTCTCCAGATCTGAACCAGTGCTGTAATCTTGATTTCCATTCTGTTGCAGAGATTCTGTTCGTTGTTTTAAAATTGGTTCTGCTTTTGCATGCACCAAGCCTGACATCTGCAATGAAGAGCAAAAAAAATACAAGTTTTAAAAAGGTACAAAATACAACAGTCAGCTAAGGTGGCGGCTTACATTGTGAATTATTCACTGATTAATATTTATCATATATGCTAGGCCTCCCGATTTTCACACACACAATATGTTAAGGTCAAAGTGTTTCATTTGAACTAATATGTATTGTTGTCTTTCTCTACTGTTCAGAACAAACCTTTTTCTTTGTCTTGGGCAGAGATGGAATCTTTGATAACTGATTGCTCTTATTCAGCAAACACTGTGTTTGAGTGTTTCTGTTTTGAAAAACTAAAGACAATAATAAAACAAATCCATCATCAGTAATGTGATTACATTTGAAAACAAAACGTAAGGAAAAAAGTTACTCTCTTACCTTGACTCATAATTACCCAACAAGTTGAAAAAATCTCCCTCAGACCCTTAATATTTGGAAGACTGTTCCAAAGATGACACATCAGCAACATCAGAGGGCAATGGGTAGACAAACCTTTACAGGAAGTTGGGCCAGTGTTCGTGTTTCTAGTTACACCTAAGAAAATATTTAACTTTCGAGTACCAAATCTTAGACAGGTCTATAACTGGACTATAACAGGATTAAAATGACTACCGTCGTTACAAAAGTTCTAAACTTTTAAATGTGGCGAAATTAACTTTAGCTTAGTTAGCACAAAAACACCGTTTTGACAGTACAGATATTTTAATCCAATAAAGAAAATGTGAAAGTTACGATGAAAAACGCCATCCAGTAGCAGTAGAAGTGTTGTCGTTTCCACGGTTGTTTTACTAATGGCACTTTAACCAATAAGAACTCATGTTTGTTTGATAGACACGAGAAACAACCAATGAGCGAGAAGTCTGTTGTACGTAGAAACCAATCACGTCACGGGGAAGGGCAGCGCGCGGAAGAGGAAACTGGCAAACAAGCTAAGTTAGCATAGACACGTTTAGCAAATAAGATTTTGTAAGATTCGCAATCCTTTTAAGCGAAGTTCAATTTTGTTCAATATAGTAACTGGTTAGGAAGCGTCATTTTAGAGCTGGGGTGCTGAAAGGGAAGATTATCAACTTAAAACGTCGGTAACTAATAACAGTTACCCTGCCTGCAGCTAATGCTAACTGACGTTAACAAACAAAAGGTTAGGGGGGGCTGTGTTCATGAGAAAATTTGTTTGAAACGTTGTATCACTTCTTCGGGTTTTATTTGTCTTCTTTAGCAGCATTGATATTACTTACCATGCACCACATCAAGATAAAGACCGAAAAACCAGGTAAGTCAGAATCATTTTTGTGTAGTCACTGTTATGTCCTACTAATATCAAGTGTGTATTTGTAAGACGTATTATTGTATTTAACTTTACAGACATGGAGGGGTCTGGAGCACGCTGCAAACTGGATGCTGTGTTGCAAGGATTGGTAGAAAAATCGGAAACGGAAATGTAGGTCAAACGTTGTGCGATGTAAACATTCTAAAGAACAACAATATCCATGTATTTAATCTGTGTACACACTGACATGCGGGGTACTATTTGCATAGATGGGATTTAGAAACAATTTTGGTAAAAACATTTTACATGTGAGTTCTGTGGTCTAGTAGTCACTAAAGTGGGTTCAGCATTTTTAGTTTACTTGGATCATTCTTAGGACAGTATCATTTATTCAGTGGAATATTCTGTCTCATGTGTCCATAATCTGGGAGTACAACATCATAATTTAAAAACAACCAGTTTAGGAATAATGATGATGATGATGATTGTTTTCCATATCCTTGTTCTCATTTATTCATTTATGTATCGCTGTTTTTTTTTCTTCGAGGGAACAAAATGAAAGTGAAGCAGGAAAAACTACAGAGACCTTAAATAAGTATGTGATCTTTCATTTCTACTTTAAAAATGTACTAAAGTCTCTAGTTAAGAGTTGTATGCTTTGTTATCTTAGGGATTCTTCTCCATTGTCTGGCAAAAGGTACACGTCTTATAAAAACCAATAAACTACCAAAAAATCTTTTATCACATGTTTATATTTGTAATTTATTATTGTAATACATTAATCAATGTTTTAGGCCACCATCAAGACTTCCACAACACAGAAGAAAAAAACGGAAAGAAATGGATGAAAGCATGACAGACAACAATCAAAACAAGCAAAGTAAATGGAACTTCTAACTACTTGCTCATTTAAGACATCGACCCTACTTAACCACACATTTGCAGCATGTTAGTTATTTTTTTCATTGTATTTTATTAATTTATTTTTTCAGATGCCTATATTATCAAGTTGTTTGACCGAAGCGTTGATTTGGCTCAGTTTAACAGCAACACACCCTTGTATCCTATTTGTCGTTCATGGATGCGGAATAATCCATCATTTCGAGAACAGGGCGATCCTTTACCACTCTCTCCCCACAGCGTTGTAGATGAAGAGGTAACCGAATTTACAAGATGGCTTTTATATTATTTGACTTATTAATTGACATTACTAAATGAAAAAAAAAATTTGCCAGCTGACTGACAATGTTAACGGTAAAGAGCAGGATGTTCACAGATTGCCTCCACCAACTCCTTGCCCTGTCAACTCTTCTGGTGAACCCGTCAATCTCAGGATCCCACCAACTGACAAAACAGCAGTTAAAAAGGTTCCATACCAAAAACATTTGATTATAACTTTTTATGAATCAATTTTACTAGCGCTAACATTGATGTTTACTGTCTACAGTCTGCAGATAAAGTTCCTGCATGTGGACCACGTATATCTGATCACATGATGCGATGGAAAAAGATAAGACATAAGTATGATTTTTCAGTTTTCATATACGAAGATCAACATCCTGCTGCACAAATTCTATTATATAAACTAAAGATTTTTGTTAAAATTAAAATTGTGATTACTATTTTAACTTGAAAGTATAGTCTGATTCATATACCTTATTTATCCTCTAGATGGAAGGAGTGCTCTAACAAGAATCAGCTGAGATACAGCGAGAGCATAAAAATCCTTAAGGAGATGAAGGAGCTGTATGATCACTAATCAACATTGATGCAAATTCCACACCCTCGTGTTTGTGCAAACAAAACTTTTCTTCTGTTTATAATTTACAACATTTGACTATAAAGTTAAACCCATCAATTTAGAATTAAAACTAAAATATGAAGTAAGTTATTAAATATTCCTGTTTACCTGTTTATGCTATTTGTTTTCCAACAATGGAATAAAATGGAATTGTAAATACTGTATCTCTTCATGTGACACAAACTAATCCATGTTTTTTTTTATATTCTTGTCTGGGTTAACTTATATCTGTAGTTAATTATTGAGTGATGGGTTGGCATAAAGTAGATGAAGAAACAGGATAAAGAATGCTGCTGACAAAACACTTAAGCCAATTGTTTCCCATAATTTTCAACAAGCCTTGTGTTTGCCGAATTTGCGTTATGGCTAGGCATGGGACGATATTAAAATTTGCACTCACGATTATTGCGACCAAAATAATCGCGATTAACGATATTATCACGATAATTTACTAAACGTAAAAGTGCAGATTCAAAATCACTGAAATATTTATTAGCGCACAATATGTAAGTGTTTGAATAACGACTTATTGTATTTTGGTCTAAGTACAATCAAATATATATTGATCATATATTGATTGAATTGATTCAAAGTGAACAAATGTTTACAATTTTGAGCAAAAATCTACTAACTTTGTCGCAGAGTCATTAATTAACTTTAATACATGAACCTTTTCTTTGTTTAACCATAACACAGCTTCTACTGGGTTCACAGCAGTCAGATTTTACATGCTCTTATGAACCCACAGGCGCATGCCTGCTCCTTTTATTGCGATTAATTGTGATTACAATTATCACGATTATGAAAAACGCCACGATTATTTAATTGTGGCCCTTAATTATCACGATTAGCGATAATATCGTATATTGTCCCATCCCTAGTTATGGCGTTGCATGTATGCAAACTATGTATGCAAAAAATGTGCTGTGCTTTTATATTAATTAGAAACAACACAATAATATTATCCAAACTTTAATACTTTAACTTAATTGACTTCACAAGGTGTGGTAGTAGTATAGCTTTAGTTGTTGGCAAGGGTCTGCCT
>CM076413.1:21703537-21843057 GCA_038363315.1 Mugilogobius chulae
AAGCTCTACAGATCATTTTTGTCAGGTAGGTTTCTGTGAGTAAAAGTCACCTATGCAGTAGGGCTGCAACTAATGATTATTTTGGTAACTGATTAGTTAAGTGATTATTATTTCGATTAATTGATTAGTTGTTTAGAAAAGTAGATAATCAGATCTGAATTAAACTGGTATTGAAACTAGACAAAACGTTCAAAAGAGTACTGATGCTTAAAAAATAACATTAACAGAACAATTTTTTTTTTTTCTGATGAGTTTCAGAATAATCCTAAGCTTAATCAAAACAATTTTGGAAAAAAAAATTTAATAAAGAAAGTATTTGGATTTTGTGCTGAAACTGTCAGTCTAATGTATAGAAATTAGACGTAAAAGGAGCATTTTAAATTATTGTGTATAGTATCAAGAATCATGTCTATTCCTTTTTTATTTCCTATTTTAAAACTGACTTTGAAATTTAGTATCATGACAACATAAGACTGAGGCAAACAATTTTTTACATCAACAAAAAATGTACACACTTTTCAAGTAATTTCTGTTCAGTCAGATACTTTTCCATTGTCATTGGATGTTGCCACCTGCAAAAGACAAGTTAACGATTATTCAATTACTAAATTATTTGGCGATTCAATTCAATAATCAAGTAGTTGCGAATAATCGAATAACTTGTTGCAGCCCTATCAAGAGAAAACTTCAGCAGAGTAGGGCTGTAGTTGAACAAAGAAATTCTTCGTCGACTAAAGACAAGTCCCATCGACCGATTAATCGACTAAAAAGGGGGCGCAGCAAAAGCTCTGAAGCTACAAAATGTTTTTTGATATGAAAATTTATCTGGCCCAAACTGTGCTTAAAAAGATTAAAGTGCAATGCAGTTCATGTAAAAACATCATTTTACACAGAAAATGAATATGACACAGTGTGTTTTATATCAAAAAAGGCAGATTTGACCAATGACTCGGTTCCAACTCTTCATCTATCGGTTGCTGTTCAATATAACTAATCAAAATCTAAATAAATAATTAGTCGACTAACAGAAATTTTGGTCAACTAAAGCCCCTTCGAGCGATTAATCGACTAAACGACTAAAAGACTACAGCACTACAGCAGAGACAATACAAAAGCTTCAACACAACATGTAAGCCACTGGTGAGGCTCAAAGACCTTGAGGGCCGGATTAGAGTTTACCAAACAACATCTACTTAAACCTTGAGAACTGACAAACTATGCATGATTATTTGTGATCTTGTCAGTCTTTCTTGTGGAGCCATAACGTGCGCTGAGCTTTGTGTGGTAACTTCATGTTCTTGACATCCAGCAGAAGAGAGGAGGTCACGCATCATCAACGCCCATGTAGCTGTAGTCCTTTCCACAGCTACTGGTCTCGCCCCGGAAGCTTTTATGTACTTTGCTCCACGATATTTTGTACCGAGGTTGTCCAACAGCCTCCCCGTCCAAATAAGCAGCCTATTCAAAGAGACAATATTGATTAACTTTTCATGTTATAGATATCATAAAATGTTTTCATCAGATTTAATCTCTTTTTTGGTCTATTTTTAATGAAATGAATAAAAAGGAAACACAGAGTTGAAAACTATTTGCTTTAAGTTTGTCTTTTAGTTATTTGTTTTTTAAGTAATTCTATAGGTGTTGAACATAAAAAAAGTTCAATATTCTTTGTAAATCTATTCAAAAAGTCAAGTTACACATTACACATAAAGGCTTGAAATATTTCAATTAATTTCTTAAATCTGTGTCTCAGAAAATTATAAAATATTGCACAAAAATAATAAAAACAGGCACATGTTAAAAATCCATGTCAGGTGTCTGAAAAATTGGTTCATGTCTATGCTCCAATAATTTATTGTCTTTCATCATAAATTACTGCATCACTGTGTAGATGCCTCAAGGAGATCAGCTTGTGGCACTGATCAGGTGGAATGTAAGTAAACAATGCTTTGATAGTGGCCTTCAGATATTTGCAAGGCTTTGCTGGGTTTGAAGTCTGTCAGATTCTTCATGGGCAAAACTATACAGAGTATTAAGTTTTGGTCAGATAAGTTTGCAAACTGGTTCTGTAAACTTGGCGTTACTGTGCTTGATTGATCTGCAAACTCACTGACCTAAACTTCATAGAAAATCTAAAGTGTTTAGTCCAGAAGAAGATGAGAGGCACAGAGTCAATGCTGCAGATGATCTGAAGACCACTATCAAAACAGCCTGAACTTCCACATGCTGATCTCCTTCAGGCCTCAACACACTGATGCAGTAATTCATGCAAAGGCACTGCAAGTATTAGAGAATAGACATGAACAAATTGCTCAGAAAATTGACATTTCTTTTTAGTGTGCCTGTTTTTAATAATATTGTGCGATATTGAAACTTTTTTACAGAGATTTTTTTTTTTTTTTACGTTTGATCTTAAGCCATATGACAATAAGAACATCAGAAATAAGGAATAATGAGTCTATACACTGAGTTGACTTTCTGACTCTAAACCTTTCATGATATTCTAATTATATGACCACCACCTGTATATTTGCAGTGCATCATATTGCATTCACAATGGATTAAAAAAAAAAAACAACTGATCTTACATACTTGTTCCCTGTTCACATTATGATTGTGATCCAGCGCAGCAAGCATGGACCCATGTAACATGACATCGTAGCCAAAATGTGTTCGCTTGGGGAGGTACTTCAAGTACATAGATGATAAACCTGCAATTTACATAAAAAAGAAACTATTACATTCTCACCTGAACATATTTTACATAACATAATCAAATATAATATACAGTACCTCAAGTGTTGTCGTGTGGACACATTTTGTCAGGTGTTCTAGGTCCTTTAACAGCCGTTTGTCCATCACAATCTTCACCAAGGCATTGTGGGCTTCAGATCCAGGCTTCAACCACAGCTTACTTCTCTGCGTCTCTTCATCCAAGGGCTGATGGGCACACTGATGATAGTGCCTGTTACCTGGCCAGTCGTGTCTGTTTGTGATATGGTGTATCACCGAAATCCACTTTTCTTTAAGCAGCACAGCATCCCCTTCGCAGGTCTGTGCACTCCACCAGAGGTGATTGATAACAGATGTAATCCATGAACCCAGCTCCTCACACCCCTTCTTCTTTCCCTCAGCATTCAACTTTTTGGACACACCTTTAGCGACATGCCACGGATCAAACTCATGAGATTTTTCTGGATGGTTCACTCTCATCTCCTTTACAATCTGTGGATGACGATCAGTGGAAATGGTGGAAATGCTGACATCATTTTCTTCAATGGCTTTGAGGGCATCTTTAAAACCTTTCAACTCCATAGCATTTGAATTTGCAACTTGAGTGACACTGACCACTTTGAAGTCGACAACTTTTTGACTGCGTGTGTCGAGAAATGTGTATGTGCAGTACTTTGCACAATGCCCTGGAGAATCGCATCTTCCGTCTCCACAGAGCACAACATCACTTTGGGACTTCAGTGTAGTCATCAACATATTCTGCTCGTTGTCCCACATTTTTTTTAATAACAGGAAACACATATTTCTTTCTCAATAGCAAGTATGTGTCTTCGCTTATGGATTTGAGATTCAAATTGCTGCAAAAACGTTGAAACTTTGAAAAATGGATGCCACTAAAAAACACTGATGCACACAAGAGCAGGTTACCGGTCCCTCTAGTGCCACTCAAAGAAGGCTGAGACTGCCATCTATAAGTGCAGTTGTTGGCACAAGTAATCTCCAAAGTAAGTTGAGAACCGTCCTTTTGAATCTCTTTTAGGTCTTCTGGAACAATCACAGCACCACACTTTGCACACCGATTCAGGAGTTCTTTCAGCTGTTCCTCAAATACCAAGAACGTCCTTGAAGGAATGCTTGTTGTTGATGAAGTCTGAGATTCAAAGGTACTTTGAGAAAGACCAGGGGATGAACTTAAAATAAACTCTGAATCAGATTGACTACACTGAGGACTCATTTCACTAGAATTATTGTTTGAGCAGAACAGATCTTGTGAGTTCGCTTCAAAGTCCGTCTCAACCGTCTCAACAGATTTGCTACAGTAGCTGTGGTCGATCCCAACTCCACGCCACTGCAGAGCAACATCAGACTGTACGGCAACATCAGACGTCTGTGTGTCGGTCTGGGTCGAAGCGTCAACCATTTTAGGGGAGCACTGGACACTTACTGAGGAGCTTTTTGTTATTCCCATGTGAATGTCAGCTCCTTGCATTGTTAAAACACTGGACTGTGGGTCAACTGATTTAGGAGTTGGTGTGTCCAGGTGAGCAGCTACCGCTAATTCAAGCATCTCTCTTTTTCGGTTCTTTGTCGGACTTTCACTCACCAGTCCGGGCTGCTTTGGCGTCGTCTTGTGGAAACACGGTTGGTACGGCACCAGGTTTTAACCTTCTTTTATAACTACCCCCAGTGAGCTCTTTGATGAAGGGCAAACGGTGATAATCCACAAAACACTCCGGAGAAAAATGGTTAGAGCACAAATAAGGGAAATTCGGCAGCCGTTCCCTCCCACACGCATTTTTCCATTTTCTTCGTAACTTTTCTTCACGAGGAAAGCTATGAAAGCTTACCGCATTCTCCTTGTTTCCTCCCGAGACAAAATCACAACCAAAAGCGACACAATGTACCATTTTACAATGTATAGTCGACGAAAAATTACTGACGCTACTGTTAACCAGATCAACGGCAACTGTTGCAACTGTTGTGTGCGTCTCACGACTGACGCTCACTGCGCCAGTACGCCACACGATTCTACGTCATCACCTCAAAATGGCGGCGCCCGTGAAATCAGGAAGTTGTTGTAAACATGACAATTTTACTTCAAACGGCGAATATTGTTTACCTTAAACTCTATTTATTAGTAAGTATACCTACGCGAAGTATTTTAGATCTATTTATGTAAATATTCGGGGTTCCTTTTAAGAGTTTTGTTTAAGGCTTTGCATTTTCAATGATCATTGTTGCTCTAATGGATTCCAAAAGCAGGGTTATTGATTACCATTGACTCCTTAAAGTGTTCAAATGCACTGCACATATGTGTTTGAGTGGATTGTTCATGATTAGTACATTTTGTATTTGTGTGAGCGAGCTGTCAGCTTCTTTAAATGTACCTGTTCTGGGAAGATCCAATCAGTTTTCTCACTTCTATTGTTACTGTGATTACATTTATGCTAGCACTTATTAGCCACGTTTCCTTTAGCCTGAGTCTCCCAGACCGGTTCAATTTGGAGCAGTTTGGGCCGCTTATGTTAATGATGGTGAGTGTTTCCACTGCAGGTCCAGGCTCCAGAGGGTCTGCTACAAGAGCTGCTAACGTCACTCACACATTACACAGGCTTTCTTAAATAAATAAAAAAGAAAATGTACCTGGATTATACTTTTTCTTCCCGGCGTCACTCTGAGCGATTCACAAAAAGATGCGTAATAATTTGAAGTCTGTGGCTGTGACATGAAGGTCACGCTGGTGTAAACAAGAAACTACTTCCGGTTTATCGTCACTTTTTAATAATTTATTTATTTATTTTGCAAAGTCTCAGCGACTCTATGATGCTATTCAAACGCGTTTTGTTTAATGCTCTGAGGTTGGATTATGTTGGACACATTACGCACAGGATTTACAATTTTTACAGTGTTTTGCTTTGACAAACAGGAAACAGCTGATGCTAATTCGCTAGCTTTGCTTTGCTAAGTCTAGCGGAGCAACAAATAAAGTTTTCATCAGTGGAAATGCAGCGGTTTGACAGGGGACCAAGTCTGCATTTGGTGAGGAACATTATTTCATGTTTCTATCTGCTCTTTTCCGTCTAGTTTCGGCCTGAGCCTGTGTTTTCTCTTGTCCAATCATCGAGCCTAAAGGGGGGACCGCTCCGAGGTCTGCTCCAGGCTAAAGACAGGGCCAAAAGCGGCTCGCTATGGACCCAGCAAACGGGCGAACGGGTCGCTTTGCGCAGTGGAACAGCATAGAACCATACCGTACCGCCCCGACCCGAGCCTATGGAAACAGGGCTATGGAGTTATGTTTGTTTGCTTCAGTTAATGATTTTGATATGCATTATGCCAAAGTATTAGCATTAGCATTGGCATACACCTTTTATCAAATCAAATATTCTTTTAGACTTGTATGTTTTTAGTTGTTAAGTCAATTAAGTGATTATCGCCTCGGGACGTCTGTGAACTTTATAATACCCCACTACAGCTTAGTTTACATGCATTTACACAGGATAAACAATCCCTGGGCTTTTCTTGTTTTTACAGACTTTATTCCAGAAATGGTGGCAGATAGGCTTTGTTTGATGAAAATATCTTTTAAATCATTGACAACTTGAGCATTCCTGTGTAGGGTGTGAATGCCATGAATCTGCGTTTCGATTCGATCAGATACACACCTCACGATTCGATAATCCGATTAATCCGATACTGACACAAACGATTATATTGAATAATTGATAATATCTGTTTTATATCATACTAATAAAGTACACTTAAAAAACTAAATGTTATGAAATAAATTGTGTGCCAAGGGTTAACATTAGATTGTCTTCTTAAAGACAGTGCTGCCCCTACTGTCCTGGCTGAATATGCACATTTTGAACCATTATTGACATTGAATTCAGTTGAAATCAAGGTTACAAAGCATCCTCATTAATATGCATGACGTCATCAAAAGAATCGATATCGGAATTTTAGTATCGATTCGAGTATCGCGGGATCGAGTATCGCGATATATCACCGAATCGATATTTTTGACACCCCTACTCCTGTGTCTTGTGTTTGTTTTAAGGAGAATAAACTGAGCTGTAGAGCCTAAATGTTGATTATCAGTCAGAATCACATCCACATGATCAGAATTCAGTGTCTCCATTTGTCCGTTTACAGAGCTAAAGTCCAATCTTTACAGAACTTTGTCCAAACTTTCTCCTAACACCTTTTAGCTGCTCAATCTTTTGTTTCCATGACTACAGTGTTGTTGATGTATTTCACTGTTTTCCTTCATGTTTAGTTATGTCATTAACGACTATTTGATTAGAGAAAGAACTGTGCCAACAATAGTAAAAGTAAAATGAACACAGAGTCATGATGAATCAGTTTAGTTCACAGATCGCAATTAGTCCAGTCTGTAGATAAGTGTCGGTTTGAGTAATAGTGGCTGGATATTGACATATTTTCTTGCTGTGACATCAACAGTAAAACATGGTGTTGTGACAGAAATTGTATCATTTTTACTGTGATTATAAGAATTTGTAAGTACATTGCAGGTTTATTCTGAGTCATTTTTAGCTTGCTATATTTGATCCAATCATGTATGACATTTGCTAGTTTTGACAGCTCTGGCCACACCCCTTTTAATCAGTCAATGGATCAATAGAAAATGTCTTAAATCAACCAAGATGCTCCGATTGCACTGTTCCCCATTCAAGAGTTAAAGCTACAGGCTGCAAAGTAAATGACACAGGAAAGCTTGGCTGATACAAAGCTGCAGAAAAACTCAGTCACAGCAGTGTTTTGTGAGGCTCAGAGGAGAAGGAAAAGTATCTCACAGACACAACTCCAGCTCAATTGTGTACGTGTTTGTAGCATAAGTGTCGTCTGGAGTCATTTGTGAGTGTATTTAGTTTATCATTTTTACCATAGCCCTGCATTTGCATAGCAGCACTGCTAAGCTCACTTTGGTTTTTGAAAGAGATTTTTTTTTTCTTGCAATCAATTGTCTCTGTGCACAGAACTTCAGTTGGTTTGTGTACGTTCAGAATAGCTAACTTGTGTAAATACGACCACTCCCTGTTAGCGTTAGCATTTAAACACACATATGTCTCTTTTTAAACACACTAGATCTCTGGTGAAATATTCCTCTGATATGTAAAGTCTTTAACATGTTTTCTGTAACATTCACCACAACTGTCTGATCTAAAGAGGATTTATTAGTTTTAAACTGATGTAGTGAAAACCTCATAGAAATGAATTGAACAGGAAATGCTTGTATGTACAGGATGTCATTCCCCAATCCGAGTCACTCGCTGAAGTTGATTCAATCATGCTAGCAGTTAGCTTGACTATATTTCATTGTTTAAACTGCCAGAAACAGTAAAAAATGTTATTTCTCAGTTGTAACGTTAAATCGCCTCACGTGAGATTAAAAAACATCCATTAATAAAGTTTAATAGCGTTTATTTTTGTGAAATTCACGTAAAATCTCATAGTTTCTACACTCATAAAAACATTCAGTTTAACATTAGTGTCAGTGACATTGTAGTTTCACTGCTCCGAGCTGTTTGCTTAAGTTTATTAACAGTTAAATATTGTGTTTTCACAGGCGTTAAAGGAGACCTATTGTTTGTTTTCTTTTAAATATTTAGTAAGAAACTAGAACATGTGCAGATCAGTAATTTACCTTTTGTTCATTGTAAAACACACAATTGATCTAAAACGACTTAAAATAGAAACAGCTCTACTGACTTCCAGTTCAAAACTGCAGATCTGATAAGCCCCGCCTCTTCATTTTAAAATGTAACTGTAAAAAGCAACAGATTTTTAATAACTAATTATTATTGTTGGAAAGTTACTATGGAACAGTATTGAACCATATAGCTTCACTTTGAGCATTAATCTTTTCAATTATAACAAGTAAATACAGACAAGTGGGAGGGATAGGTGGTAGGTGAAAACGGGGATTTCTGAGCATTGAGCTGCAGCTAAAGAACAACACAAGATTACTCCCACATCCATGAATCAATTCAAATATAACTTTGAGTAAACTAATGATGATGGAAGGCCCTAATAACAAGGTTAAAAAATTAGAAAAGTGAATTTGACATATAGGTCCCCTTTAAGCTCATCTGTAACCTAAAATAAACATATTTAAAAAGTAAATGATAAATATAGCATATTCTATGTTGACTGAGGCAGTGAAACTCCATAGAATTGAACTAAACAGGAAATGAACATGCCGGCATGCATTGGTGGCTAAAGGTGTTAAAGGTGTTGAGTCACTGGTGTTAAAGGTGTTGAGTCACAGGTGTGTGAGTCAAGGTGTTAAAGGTGTTGAGTCCAGGTTAAAGGTTGTCAGGTTAAAGGTTGAGTCACAGGTGTTAAAGGTGTTGAGTCACAGGTGTTAAGGTGTTGAGTCACAGGTGTTAAAGGTGTGAGTCACAGCAGGTGTTAAAGGTGTTGAGTCACAGGTGTTAAAGGTGTTGAGTCACAGGTGTTAAAGGTGTGAGGTGAGCAGGTTAAAGTGTTGAGTCACAGGTGTTAAGGTGTTGAGCACAGGTGTTAAGGGTGAGTCACAGGTGTTAAGGTGTGAGTCACAGGTGTAAGGTGTTGAGTCACAGGTGTTAAGTGTGAGTCACAGGTGTTAAAGGTGTTGAGTCACAGGTGTTAAAGGTGTTGAGTCACAGGTGGTGTTAAAGGTGTTGAGTCACAGGTGTTAAGTGAGACAGGTGAGTGTGAGTCACAGGTGTTAAAGGTGTTGAGTCACAGGTGTTAAAGATGTTGAGTCACAGGTGTTAAAGGTGTTGAGTCACAGGTGTTAAAGGTGATGAGTCACAGGTGTTAAAGATGTTGAGTCACAGCAGGTGTTAAAGGTGTTGAGTCACAGGTGTTAAAGGTGATGATCACAGGTAAAGATGTTGAGTCACAGGTGTTAAAGATGTTGAGTCACTGGTGTAAGGTGTGGACACAGGTGTTAAAGGTGTTGAGTCACAGGTGTTAAAGGTGTTGAGTCACAGGTGTTGAAGGTGTTGAGTCATAGGTGTTGAAGGTGTTGAGTCATAAGTGTTAAAGATGTTGAGTCACAGGTGTTAAAGGTGTTGAGTCACTGGTGTTAAAGATGTTGAGTCACTGGTGTTAAAGGTGTTGAGTCACTGGTGTTAAAGTGATGAGTCACAGGTGTTAAAGGTGTTGAGTCACTGGTGTTAAAGATGTTGAGTCACTGGTGTTAAAGGTGTTGAGTCACTGGTGTTAAAGGTGTTGTGTTGAGTCTGAATCTCAAATTAAAGTACATTTTTGGAGTACATTCGCGCATGTAACCTCCGTGATATAAATGTTTTTTTAATTTTTGTGTTAAGTCTAATCTTGTCAGAAGCTAAGCGGACAGAGCCTGGACAGTACCAGGATGGGAGACTGCTGTGGGGCAGCTGTGGCTCTAGTGCAAACTGTTGAGTGAAAGTGATGTGAGGCAGCAGGCTGGCTGCCTCACTTCCATCAGTCTGCCCCAGGGCAGCTGTGGCTGACGTGCCTTTAGTGTTGTGAAAGGCACATGTAAGTGAGTTAGGCTATTATTGTCCTGTGGAAGGCTGTAATGTCACCTCAGTGCACGATTGGCTTTGTATCAAGTGTTAAGTTGTGATTTTAAACAGCTGTTCTGTTGGGTTGTAGTTCTTCAGTTGGTTGATAACCAAACAAATAGTCAGCTAGTTTACAAGTCATCTCATTATTTAATTAAACTGGATTATTTAATTAAATAATTATAATTATTTTGACCACAGTAAACAGCAGGGACATTTGTAATGTAATTGGTGCAGCTCTGATGGTTTGAGTGTTTATGCCACTGAGTGGATGTTTAGTGCAGTGCAGTCCTACACAGCGTCAACTAGTAACACTAGTGCTCTAGAACATTTCACTGAGGCTGCAACTGGTTAACTCATTAATCACAACCGAATAAAGTTTAGTAATGGAATACATTTTAACTTAAAATGTGTATTTTTTTTGTTAAATGATTTTGTGACAACTTTGAACCATACTATGAATTTAAAATGTTTGAAAAATCACAATTAAATACATACAAGTGGGCGGGGATAGGTGGTAGGTGAGGACAGGGCTTTTCTAAGCACTGGAGCATCAGCTGCAGAAATCTTTCTTAATGAGACTTTGAGTAAAGTAATGGTGAAAGAAGACAGTCATCATGAGTTTACTCACAGTTGTATTTGGATTGATTCTTGAATGTTTGAGGAATCTTCTATTGTCCTGCAGCTTCTAAAAAGTCACCTACAGTTAACATGTTAAATTCTGCTTAATGTTAAAGCATTTCTTCCCACAAAGAATCAAAGATCATTAAAGATTTGATGTAGTGCACAAACTAGAAACATTCAGGACGGTGTTTTCTGAGGCTCAGAGGGACAGTATCTCACAGAGAGTGTTTTGTGTCCCATCCCAGACTCTTACAGTGTTTGTGTATTTGTGTTGTTGCAGGTGCAAGCAGCTCAGGATGTCCTGCCACCTCCTCTTCGTCCTCCTCCTCTTCCTCCTCCTCCTCCTCCTCCACTGCCCAGGGATTCTCCCTCGCTGAGCCAGCCATGACCAGCCAGCACACACACCCTCACCCCTCCTTCAGCTCCATCCACTCCATGGCCGAGCAGCAGCAGGTAAGGTCTCAGACTCACTGGGATTGTCAACTTTTACATCATCAGTTGGCTTTTTCGGCAATGCTTTTAGGTATTTAGGTAAAAAACTTAACAGCAAGAATCAAATCAAATCAAATCAAATTTGACATTCTTACGCTAGGTTTGCCAATAGAACGAGCCTATTTTATTTGTATTTGAAGTGAAATTATAGTTTTGTCCTATTTCCAAGTGAGATATGCTGGTCATTTCCTTATCCAAAGTTAAATTCCATAGTCTATGTTTGTTCTATCAGCAAATTAAAACACCAGTAACATTTCAGGCTTGAACTTATTACTTTAGGTAAGATGATTTGTTCCCCAATGTACCTCAGCTCAATTTTCTCTTAACTATTACATTCTAAACAACTAATCGAAAGAATAATCGCCGAGCTGTTCTGTTACCAACTGTGCACTGTGGACATAGGGTTAGTCACATGTTTCAATTGACCCAGAGTGGCTTAATCCTTTGTGTTACTTTCTTCTGCAAAGACTGTATTTGAGAAGAGATGATGAGTAAATGTTCTTTGATCAACATGTTTTAGGAGAATACACAAGTCTTCCACATAAATCCAAGAGAATGTCATAACTTTGGGCACCACTAGCCTTTTAACCCGACAGCTCAACTTTCTGTGTTCCCAAGGAGCAGATTAGCCCAGTAGAAACCCTCCAGTTAGTAAGCATCCAAGCTTGTTTATTATTTTTCATTGCATAGATGATTAATTTCTCCACACGCCGACAAAAAGCACCAAAATGCAAAGATATTTTATCATATTAAGTCATATTTACGGGACATTCTTAAATAGAATCCTGTTGACTGTGAGTTACTGAATGTGTCGCGTGGGTGGAGAGCTCCATCTAGTGGCCGGAGAGGAGGCGACATGGGGCAGTGGTTCTCAGATTGTTCTGAATGAGCTGCTCTAACTTTCTCATGTTTACCTCAGTTATTATGTGTAATCAATCATTAGAACTAGTGTAGCAGGTTTAAGGCCTAGTTTAGTTCTGGTTTAGCTCCGGAATAGTCCTTTTAGATCTAGACAGTATGTTTTCTCCAGTGTTCCTAGTTTGTCTAATCCAGACCTGGGCAAACTGCGGCCCGGGAGCCAGATGCGGTCCTCAACCTGTTTTAATCAGGCCACTCGTTACACTGCGAAACGTTATAGTCTCAGTTAAAACTACTACAACTCTGAATATTCATCTTAATTTTACTCATTTTAGCCAGATTAAACCATGAAATCTGTCATTTTCTTTCATTTTAGATGTATTAGGTTTTTTCTATAGATTGTAATGAAAACCTTTTTTTTTTTTTATAGATTCAAAGACTTGTTTCTAAAATGGCCACATCTAAAATATTGATTTTTGCAGGTATAAATGTTTATAAAATTTTAAATCTATACACCGTAGCAGAGTGGTTAAAGCTCTGGCTTCCCAATAAGCGACGAGTTGGCCACAGTCCAGGGTGTTTCCCCGCCGAATGGCAATTTAGTGTCCACCAAATATCGCCCATTTTTATGAATGAATGAGTTTATTTTATTTGATAAGTATTTATATATGTAAACCTGGCCAATGCCAACTGGAGCCAACACTTAAAAACACTTAATATTGCTTCTAAGATTGGCACACTCTATTTTTCTTGAATGGTCAGTGGTCACAATTATCGATGAACCTAATAACATCTGTTACATCCCTGCTCGTGTCGCTGTAAAACTGGTCACATGTGGTGCTTTTGACCGTTTGTAATTGTAACATATGTGATTGTGTGGTCCCTCTGGTCACGTGACTGATTGTGTGGTCCTTCTGGTCACGTGACTGATTGTGTGGTCCTTCTGGTCACGTGACTGATTGTGTGGTCCTTCTGGTCGCGTGACTGATTGTGTGGTCCTTCTGGTCACGTGACTGATTGTGTGGTCCTTCTGGTCACGTGACTGATTGTGTGGTCCTTCTGGTCACGTGACTGATTGTGTGGTCCTTCTGGTCACGTGACTGATTGTGTGGTCCTTCTGGTCACGTGACTGATTGTGTGGTCCTTCTGGTCACGTGACTGATTGTGTGGTCCTTCTGGTCGCGTGACTGATTGTGTGGTCCTTCTGGTCACGTGACTGATTGTGTGGTCCTTCTGGTCACGTGACTGATTGTGTGGTCCTTCTGGTCACGTGACTGATTGTGTGGTCCTTCTGGTCACGTGACTGATTGTGTGGTCCTGCTGGTCACGTGACTGATTGTGTGGTCCTGCTGGTCACGTGACTGATTGTGTGGTCCTTCTGGTCACGTGACTGATTGTGTGGTCCTTCTGGTCACGTGACTGATTGTGTGGTCCTTCTGGTCACGTGACTGATTGTGTGGTCCTTCTGGTCGCGTGACTGATTGTGTGGTCCTTCTGGTCGCGTGACTGATTGTGTGGTCCTTCTGGTCACGTGACTGATTGTGTGGTCCTGCTGGTCACGTGACTGATTGTGTGGTCCTTCTGGTCACGTGACTGATTGTGTGGTCCTTCTGGTCACGTGACTGATTGTGTGGTCCTGCTGGTCACGTGACTGATTGTGTGGTCCTTCTGGTCACGTGACTGATTGTGTGGTCCTTCTGGTCACGTGACTGATTGTGTGGTCCTTCTGGTCACGTGACTGATTGTGTGGTCCTTCTGGTCACGTGACTGATTGTGTGGTCCTGCTGGTCACGTGACTGATTGTGTGGTCCTTCTGGTCACGTGACTGATTGTGTGGTCCTTCTGGTCACGTGACTGATTGTGTGGTCCTTCTGGTCACGTGACTGATTGTGTGGTCCTTCTGGTCACGTGACTGATTGTGTGGTCCCTCTGCCCAGGTGCTGTCTGACATGACCATACTGCAGAGGAGGATACCCCCCAGTTTCAGAGACCCTGCCAGTGCACCGCTGCGCAAACTGTCTGTGGACCTCATCAAGACCTACAAGCACATCAATGAGGTAACACGCACCTCCTCTCCTCTCCTCCTCTCTTCACTCTTCTCCTCCTCTCATCCCCCTCTCCTCTCTTCCTCACTCTTCCTCTTCTCTTTCCTCTCATCTCCTCCTCTCTTCTCTCTCCTTTCCTCTCCTCCTCAACTCTTACCTCTCCTTCTCTCTTCTCTCTCCTCCTTATCACCTCTCCCCTCTCTTCTCTCCTTCTCACCTCTCTTCCTCTCCTCCTCTCTTCTCTCTCCTTCTTTCCTCTTCACCTCTCCTCTCTTCTTTCTCCTTCTCTCTTCCTCTTCTCCTCTCTCCTCTTTTCTCTCCTCCTCTTCACCTCTCTCCTCTCCTCATCTCTTCTTTCTCCTTATCTCCTCTCTCTCTCTCCTGTCTCTTCTCTCTCCTCCTCTCCTCTCCCCCCTCCTCCTCTCATCTTCACCGCTCTCCTCCTCTCTTCTCTCTCCTCCTCTTCACCTCTCTCCACTTCACCTCTCTTCTCTCTCCTCCTCTTGACCTCTCTCTTCTTTCTCCTTCTCTCCTCTCTTTCCCCCTCCTCTCCTCCTCACCTCTCTTCTCTCCTCCTCACCTCTCCATCTCTCCTCTCCTCTTCACCTCTCTCCTTCTCTCCTCTCCTCTTCACCTCTCTCCTCTCCTCCTCTCCTCTTCACCTCTCTCCTCTTCATCTCTCTCCTCTCCTCCTCACCTCTCTTCTCTCCTCCTCACCTCTCCATCTCTCCTCTCCTCTTCACCTCTCTCCTTCTCTCCTCTCCTCTTCACCTCTCTCATCTCCCCCTCCTCTCCTTCTCTCCTCTCCTCTTCACCTCTCTCCTCTCCTCCTTCCTCACCTCTCTCCTCTCCTCCTCACCTCTCTCCTCTCGTTCCCAGGTGTACTACACTAAGAAGAAGCGGCGGGCTCAGCAGGTCCCTCCGGAGGACAGCAGCACCAAGAAGGAGAGGAAAGTGTACAACGATGGCTACGATGACGACAACTACGACTACATCGTGAAGAACGGAGAGAAGTGGCTGGACCGCTACGAGATCGACTCTCTGATCGGGAAGGGCTCCTTTGGACAGGTCAGCTCCTCCAGGACGCTTGTGTTCAAAGAGTCAGGCTTAAGTGAGGATAGAACAAACTGAAGAGAAGCAGACGCAGGTGCAGGATGTAGGCTTTGAGAGGGTTTTCTGAGGTGCAGGATTTAGTTTTTTTTTGGATATGTGGGTAATGAATGTCTGCAGGTAACTTTAAGGGCCTCATTTATCAACCCAGGCGCTAAATTGCAGGTATAAAGTGAAGAAACTGGATGTTTTTATACTGAATTTGCTATTTGAAGATTCACATATAACCCAAAGCAGAGATGTTCCACCACACATTTGGCATTTTTAGTGTTAATGTGAGTTTCAGCTGTGTCGAGTTTTTTTTCTCCCCTTAACCCATTTTGCACATGAGCAAATGCTCAATGAATGCTTGATACATACAGTACAGACCAAAGTTTGGACACATTTTCTCATTCAATTAGTTTTTTTTTATTTTCATGACTATAAACATTGTAGATTCACACTGAAGGCATCCAAATCATGAATTATCACATGTGGAAGTATCGTACATAACCAAAAAGTGTGAAAATATGTCATATTCTAGCTTCTTTTGCTTTGATTACTGCTTTGCACACTCTTGGTATTCTCTTGATGAGCTTCAAGAGGTAGTCACCTGAAATGCTCACCCCAAAACCATCTGGATTGGGTTCAGGTCTGGTGACTGTGGAGGCCAGGTCATACTCTCCTTCTGATCATTCATGGTGTTTATATCTTCAGTGTGAATCTACAATGTTCATAGTCATGAAAATAAAGAAGACTCTTTGATTAAGAAAGTGTGTCCAAACCTTTGGTCTGTACTGTATGTATTTTTTACGATCTTAAATGTAAGCAAACATACTGAGTTCTCTTACACAATGCATTCTGAGCCTACGAATGATTCACAACTTTTATGTCTTTGAAAAGCAAACAAATGATGTAGATGGGACACTAACCCTAGTTTAAAAATATATATTTATTTTATCATTTTAACCAGTCTTTCCTTTTTTGAGTCAAGGCACACTGTTTTGGCTATTCAAATATGGCCATACCATCTATTTTGGAACACAAAATGTGTTAATTTTTACATAGAACTTTTTCAAATTATTCTTTAAATGTATACATGGTGATTTGTTTTGCTTTCTTTCGTGATGTAAAAGTTGTTCCAAACTCTCCCAAATTGAAAACTGACACATTTTTCAAGGCACACCTGGCAACAACTCAGGTACTAGTGTTCCCGGACACTGGTTGAAAAACACTGGTTTAAACTACCAAATTTAAAGAAATGAGAAATACAAAAAAAAAAAAAAATGGAAAATTTAAGGGTGCATTATGTAACCTTTCTCCAAAACATAAATTTAAACATAAGCATGTTTTTCGAGGTAAGATATCTTGTTGACATTAAATAAATAATAAAAATGTGTGATTTTTCTCGGAGCTAACTTCCTCTTGTTTGTTTCTATTGAAAAGCAGCTCATTTGTCTATATTCTTTCACAAAATCGCTTAAAGCTTATCTATCCCCAATAAATTGTGAAGTTGACTTTTCACCTTCAAAAGGTTACACGGTGCACCTTAAATACAAAGACTGAACTCTAAACTAATTTTGCCTGGTGTCCTTAAAACTATGTTGGACACTTGAGTGGGTCATAACAGTGGACGGTCATGGACGTATAATTAGACTCGGAGGAGGAATATAAGACGGCAGTGGATCGGTTTCAGTGGCCTGGGTCCAGGGCCAACAAATAGTTTATCCTGGGCCGAGCTAGAGAGAGCGACCAGGCTGACACTTCCACAGCTGTGCAGGGTTTTTATTAAAGATAAATAAGTAACAACATGGATAGTGTAAAATTATAGAAGAATCTCTTCAAAACTGCCCACACACTAGACGACTGTTTGCTCATTTTCCCATGTTATTTTCAGTCGCACCTAGTCGAGATTAGTCGAAGCTAGTTGAAGGTAGTGGCAGTTGTGTCACTCGTGTAGTGTGTGGGTGTCTGTGACTGGACTCACGTTCCAATCGTGTAGTTTGTGGCAGGTCTAGACTAGACTAGACTCCAGTCGCAGGTTTTTAAACATGTTGGAATTATAAGCCCGATTATGACAGTCCTCTGGTCTGAGAATAAACAATGGTAAGGCACAGAGGGAAATTTCACCCTACGTATCAAATGGACCGTGTTTTAAAGCGCTATTTTTTCACCTCTGATGACCAAAACAACAGTGCACCTCCTCTCTCTCCCTCCTCCTCTCTCTCTCTCCTCTCTCCACGAAGCGCTGCTGACATCCTCCTCACTCCAAACAACACAAGTTTTCTTCTGATAAAATCTCATAAAAGTAACGCATCCACGTAAAACCTACAGGGAAAAATATCCAACTTCGTCACCTCTGTCGCCATTCTAGTGTTATTTTGAGAGAGCTAGCTAACTAGCGCTGTTTATGCCGGTGGTATTTCAGCATAACGTCAGAATTTTTAGGGTCACGTGACGTGAAAAGTCACAAGTGTTTGCTTATGGCAAAAATAAATAAATTAACTAATATTAATTACTCTAAAATAAAACCTGTTGCTGTAGAAATTATTAATCAGAGACCAATGGAAAATATTAGCTAAAAATAGGTTCATTGAAAGTCAAATTAAAAATAAAAATAAGCACCTAAAATGAACTCTTTCATAAACTGTGTTGCATTGTTGTTTTGTGCATTATGAATTGTTTTTCTGATGAAGTAATCCTGTTTTCAGTTGCCAGTCACAGTCGTGTAGTGTGTGGCCAGCTTTACCTACCTGTGCCCGTCTTTGTTCCAGGTGGTGAAAGCCTACGACCACCACGAGCAGGAGTGGGTCGCCATCAAGATTATCAAGAACAAAAAGGCTTTTCTGAACCAGGCACAGATAGAGTTACGATTGTTGGAGCTCATGAACAAGCACGACACAGAGATGAAATATTACATAGGTAAGTTTCATTCACGCTGCAATGTGAAGAAGAAGAAATACACCACATCCACACACTTGTCAGGAGTTCAGTTACATGGAAACTATTGTGGTTTGATTTGTGAAACAGCTTTTTAATGAGAAATTAAATCAGCTTGTGTTTGTCTGGATATTTGTTACTTTGTCTGGATTACTTGTTTAACACATTTTTTCCTCTTTCTGTTTCTGCGCAGTCCACCTGAAGCGTCACTTTATGTTTAGGAATCATTTGTGTTTGGTTTTCGAGCTCTTGAGCTACAACTTGTATGATTTGTTACGAAACACCAACTTCAGAGGAGTGTCCCTGAACCTCACCCGGAAGTTTGCACAGCAGCTCTGCACAGGTGAGCCCCACGCCAGCACTGAAGCTGAAGACTCAGGAAAAAGCACAAATGCGGCTTCAAAGAATGCCAAATGAAGTAAACTTGAATCTCTTTTACCTTGTCTCTTCAGCATTGTTATTCTTGGCCACACCTGAGCTGTCAATCATCCACTGCGACTTGAAACCAGAGAACATCCTGCTGTGTAACCCCAAGAGATCTGCCATCAAGATCGTAGACTTTGGCTCATCGTGCCAGCTGGGACAGAGGGTGAGCGCCCCAAACACACTTAGCCCCAACCTTAAACATCCTGAACCTCAGAAAACCCCAGAAACCCAAACACACTTAGCTCCAACCCTAAACATCTGAACCCCAGAAACCCAAACACTCTAGCCCCAACCTTAAACATCTGAACCCAGAAACCCAAACACACATAGCCCAGCCTTAACATCTGAACCCCAGAAACCCAAACACTCTTAGCCCCAACCCTAAACATCTGAACCCCAGAAACCCAAACACTCTTAGCCCCAACCCTAAACACTGAACCCAGAAACCCAAACACTCTTAGCCCCAACCCTAAACATCTGAACCCCAGAAACCCAACACACTTAGCCCCAACCCTAAACATCTGAACCCCAGAAACCCAAACACTCTTAGCCCCAACCCTAAACATCTGAACCCCAGAAACCCAAACACTCCAAACCCTAAACATCTGACCCCAAAACCCAAACACTCTTAGCCCCAACCCTAAACATCTGAACCCAGAAACCCAAACACACTAGTCCAACCCTAAACATCTGAACCCCAGAAACCCAAACACTCTTAGCCCAAACCCTAAACATCTGAACCCCCAAAACCCAAACACTCTTAGCCCTAACCCTAAACATCTGAACCCCAAACACACTTAGCCCCAACCCTAAACATCTGAACTCCAGAAACCCCAAACACTCTTAGCCCCAAAACCCTAAACATCTGAACCCCTAAAACCCAAACACTCTTAGGCCCCAAAGCCCTAAACATCCGAACCCCAAACACACTTAGCCCAAAACCCTAAACATCCGACACCCAAACACACTAGCCCAAAACCCTAAACATCCGAACCCCAAACACACTTGGCCCAAAACCCTAAACATCTGAACTCCAAACACACTAACCCAAACCCTAAACATCTGAACCCCAAACACACTTAGCCCAAAACCCTAACATCTGAACCCCAAACACACTTAACCCCAACCCTAAACATCTGAACCCCAAACACACTAACCCCAACCCTAAACATCTAAACCCCAGAAACCCAAACACACTTAGCCCCAACCCTAAACATCTGAACCCCAGAAACCCAAACCCTAAACATCTGAACCCCAGAAACCCAAACACACTTAGCCCAACCCTAAACATCTGAACCCCAGAAGCCCAAACCCTAAACATCTAAACCCCAGAAGCCCAAACCCTAAACATCTAAACCCCAGAAACCCAAACACACTAGCCCAAACCCTAAACATCTGAACCCCCAAAACCCAAACACTCTTAGCCCCAAACCCTAAACATCTGAACCCCCAAAACCCAAACACTCTTAGCCCCAACCCTAAACATCTGAACCCAGAAACCCAAACACTCCAAACCCTAAACATCTGAACCCCAGAAACCAACACTCTTAGCCCAACCCTAAACATCTGAACCCCAAACACACTAAACCCCAACCCTAAACATCTGAACCCCAAACACACTTACCCCAACCTAAACATCTGAACCCCAAACACTTTGCCCAAAACCCTAACATCTGAACCCCAAACACACTTACCCAAACCCTAAACATCTGAACCCCAAACACACTAAACCCCAACCCTAAACATCTGAACCCCAAACACACTTTGCCCAAAACCCTAAACATCTGAACCCCAAACACACTTAGCCCAACCCTAAACATCTGAACCCCAAACACTCTTACCCAACCCTCAAACATCTGAACCCAAACACACTAAACCCAACCTAAACATCTGAACCCCAAACACACTTAACCCAACCCTAAACATCTAAACCCAAACACACTTAACCCCAACCCTAACATCTAACCCCAGAAACCCAAACACACTTAGCCCCAACCCTAAACATCTGAACCCCAGAAACCACACTCCAAACCCTAAACATCTGAACCCCAAACCCAAACACTCTTAGCCCCAACCCTAACATCTGTTTGGCAAGTGTGAACCCAAATCACTTGCCCAAAACCCTAAACATCTGAACCCCAAACACACTTGCCCAAAACCCTAAACATCTGAACCCAAACACACTTAACCAACCCTAAACATCTGAACCCCAAACACACTAAACCCCAACCCTAACATCTGAACCCCAAACACACTTAACCCCAACCCTAAACATCTGAACCCAAACACACTAAACCCCAACCTAACATCTGAACCCCAAACACACTTTGCCCAAAACCCTAAACATCTGAACCCCAAACACACTTAGCCCCAACCCTAAACATCTGAACCCCAAACACACTTAGCCCCAACCAAACATCTGAACCCCAAACACTCTAACCCAACCCTAAACATCTGAACCCCAAACACACTAAACCCAACCCTAAACCCTATACCCTAAGCCTTCTGCAGACTCTACTCTTCCGTGCTCATCGTGGCCGTGTTTCTGCCCTCAGATCTACCAGTACATTCAGAGCCGCTTCTATCGCTCTCCGGAGGTGCTGCTGGGCATGCCGTACGACCTGGCCATCGACATGTGGTCTTTGGGTTGTATCCTGGTGGAGATGCACACAGGAGAGCCGCTCTTCAGTGGCTCCAATGAGGTAAAAGCAGTTCAGTTCATCTACAGCTGTGCCACTGAGCTGTAGTTCCACTCTGAGATCATGTTCTTACTGATGCCCATGTGTTTGTCCAGGTGGACCAGATGAATAAGATTGTGGAGGTGTTGGGGGTTCCTCCCAGCCACATGCTGGATGCAGCGCCTAAAGCCAGGAAGTATTTTGACAAACTGTCAGACGGTTTGTGGACTGTGAAGAAGAACAAAGACATTAAAAAGGTAGGAGTGCTGAGCTTTATTCCGTGATGTGTGAGAGACCCGCTCCTACATTGTGTTTGTGTTTCAGGAGTACAAACCCCCTGCCACGCCGCCGCCTTCATGAAATACTAGGGGTAGAGACTGGGGGCCCTGGGGGCCGGAGAGCAGGAGAACCTGGACATGCTCCATGTGACTATCTTAAGTTTAAAGGTAAGATGACACTGCGTAAGAGTAATGCTTATACTTGGAAAATTGTTTGAAAACTTTAAAAATGTTCAAAGTCTGCAGCGATTGTATTGAAATCATCGATCAGTTTTGCTCATGCAGCCACTGACCCACACACACTCTCTATAGTTGTCTAAGACACATAATAATACAATAATAGTCACAATGTTTGACCAAGCAAAGCGATAATTTGTGCAAGACCTGATTAAATGTTCATTGTTATGTTGCGTTAACAACTGATGGATCTAAATCTAAATCTGGACACTAAATATGACTGTTTAAAGTTCAAATGTTGATAAAAAAATCCAAGTTGTGAGCACTAAGAACAGTAGCTTTATTTAAATGTAATGTATTTTGGTTTATTTTATGTCTTAAGATTAAAAGAAGTTAATATAGATAAACTATCCATCGTGACCATCCCTAATACACACACTGTGTGCTGCAGACCTGATCCTCCGTATGCTCGACTACGACCCCAAAAGCCGCATCACGCCATTCTACGCTCTCCAACACAACTTCTTCAAGAAGACCACAGACGAGGGAACCAACACGAGCTCCTCCACCTCCACCTCTCCTGCCATGGACCACTCTCACTCCACCTCCACTACCAGCTCCGTGTCTAGCTCTGGTACAGTATACGCTCTGAACAAATGTCTCATGCTCCAACTGAGAGCTTCATGTGCCACACCTAATATAAGAGTTTATGTGTGTGTGTGTCTGCTGCGTGTGTCTGCTGTAGTCTCCAGGTGTCTGCTGTGTGTGGGAGCTGATGGGTCTGGTTTAAAGCTCATGTTCTCCGTGTTTCAGGTGGCTCCAGTGGCTCTTCCAATGACAACCGCAATTACCGCTACAGTAACCGCTACTACAACTCTGCTGTGACACACTCGGACTATGAGATGACCAGCCCTCAGGTATCTGTCCCCTCTGTCCCCTCTGTCTCTTACACCCTCAGTGTTTATCCCCCTTCTGTCCTCTCCTCTCTGGTACCTCTCTGTGTCTCCACTTTCCCTCAAACCCTCTCTCTCTAACACATGTCCCGTGTGTGTCCCCTCCCAGGCCCCCTCGCAGACACAGATGAGGATGTGTGGCCGGGCAGTGAGAGCGGTGTTGGGGGTCAGGACGCGGCCTACACCCAGCTGCTCCTGCACAAGCCCGCCGCGTCCCAGCAGCACCAGCGCCACTTTCTGGACGCTCCGCACCACCCCCATCCTCCTACCCACACCACAGTAACGGCGGCCGGGGCCCCGACAGGGCGGCAGGGCGGTCCGGGCTCCCCGCAGATGAGCGACAGCATGGATGTGGGCGTGTCACTGGGGCTGCATCACCTGGGCGCGGTGTCTTCTGTGGACGCCTCTCAGTTCGGCTCGGCCTCTCTGCCGCTGGCCTGCCCATGGGACTGTCTGCCTTCCGGACTCGGACGGCCCCGAACGCCCCCGGGCCTCAAGCCCGCCCCCGAGGACTACTACCCGCCTCCAACAACAATAACCGGCGGCGCCTGGGGGGGCAGGGGCAGGCCGGACTCAGACGAGGGGCCCGCAACTCTTGATAAACCCTGAACACGCCCTAAAGCCATACGATTTGAAGTGTACACCCACATCCAGCCGAGTTCAGAGACACAGAGCTTTGTGCTGAGCCCGTGTGTGCATGAGAGGAGGAGCAGGAGGAGCTCTGCCAACGGCTGATTGTACTCAAAGGAATGGCTGTGACCAGTTAGTTTCCTTCATATTCTTGTTGTTGACTCTGAGTTGATTTCTCTGTGTTTGAGGAGTTGTGTGTCTCATTGGTTGATGCCTGGAGAGGAGGCGGAGAGAGAAGCGTCCCGTGCCCCGAGTGCAGCTCCATAGCTCAAGGCTGCTTCTTCTTTCTTTGGTTTCTGTCGCCTTCATATGTTTCTTTGTGTTCTTAAACTGTTGCACTCTATTCTGACTTCTTTTAACCATGTTCATTGTGACTTGTGTCAAATTCAATTATTTATTACATTAGGAGTGAGAGACCTCAGTGACCTCTCAGTGACCCTGCAGTGACCTCTATAGTCAGGAGCACTACGAGAACAATGCGGCGGTCACCAGCCATCACTGTATCTGGGACCTGCTCTGAGGTGTTCTGTGGTTTAGCCACGGAAACATCAGTTTAAATGTAGTTCTATGAAGACTGACTATTGCACAAAGTTTATCCTTAAAAGAAATTATTATGAGTAAACTGTTTGTTTCAACTAATTCCCAAAATTAGGTGTGTCCCAAGAAATCCCACTGGTGAACACCGGTGGACCCTACAGTGACCCTTGTGGTGACCTCTGGAGTAAAACGGGGGGACCCAGTAACAACCGTGTGGTGTTCCTTGTGATCGTTATAAAGCAAGGGGCGGGCAAGTACTTTTTCCTACGGGCCATACTGAAAGGGACAAGTGGCGGAGGGTTGGACCATGGTCATTGGTGCAACAAATTATCATTATTGCAGCACATTTTTGGAAATCGTAGAGTTTTCAGTCGACTACTTCAACAATTAATAGTGATAATATTGTGACAACAAGCAAAGATACATGCTCATAGTCATTTGAATAAAAGAAATATAATGAATGAATATTTTCAAAAATGTGCTGGGGGCCAGATTGAAACAATCTGAGGGCCGCTGAAAAAACTCATTTATGCTTTATGTTTGAGACAACAATCAGCTCTTCTCTCACCTCATTTTTCTTAGCTCTTGGGCCACCAGTTTCTTTTCTTTTCTTGTTCTTGTGGTAAGGTCAATTTTCTAACCTTAGCTAGCACTCTAACAGACCGAAGTATGAATGATGTGACAATAAGGCATTTGAAACGCACAGAGCTGTTTATGTATGAAACTGAAGCATAAATGAGCCTTAACAATGACTCTGATGGACATTGGTGGACCCTGTAACAGCCCTTGTGGTGTCGCTATATTAGCCACTTTAGCGGTCATTCTGGTGAACACTGCCGCCCTGTAACGGCCCTTGTGGTCGCTGTAATGGCCACTTTAGCGCCATTCTGGTGAACACTTTTGGTCCTGTAAGGCCCTTTGGTCGTGTAATGGCCACTTTAGCTGGTGAACAGCCGGCCCTGTAACGGCCTTGAGGTAATCCTTTAGCGGTCATTCTGATGAACCTGTCGGCCCTGTAACAGCCTGTGGTCGCTGCAATGGCTACTTTAGCAGTCATTTTGGTGAACTCTTGTGGACGCTGTGATGATCACTTTAGCGGTCATTCTGGTGAACACTTGTGGTCGCTGTGATGGTCACTTTAGCGGTCATTCTGGTGAACACTTGTGGTCGCTGTGATGGCACTTTAACGGTCATTCTGGTGAACACCTGTGGTCGCTGTAATGGCCACTTTAGCGGTCATTCTGCCCCTGTAACAGCCCTCGTGGTTGCTGTAATGGTACCTTTAGCGGTTCACCAGAATGACTTTAGCGGTCATTCTGGTGAACACTGCCGGCCCCTGTAACGGCCCTTGAGGTGAACCTTTAGCGGTCAGTGTATTGCCTACTTTAGCGGTCATTCTGGTGAACACTACCGGCCCCTGTAACAGCCCTCGAGGTAATCCTTTAGCCGGTCAGTGTAGCTGTCACTTTAGCGGTCACTCTGGTGAACACTGCTGGCCCCTGTAGCGGTCCTTGCGGTGCTCCCTGTAGCGGTCATTGTCTGGCGGCGGTGGACTCTGGCGGACCCGTGTGTGCGTGGATCTTCTTGTCTCCTCCTCCTGCTGTCCTCCTCCAGACAGCTCCTCCTCTCTGTGCTGCTAATCACCATGACGACTGGTCCGGATTGCTGCTAACGACACAACACAGATCAATAAGATACTATAAAAGAGATAGTGATACAGAACTCTTGAACCTTTCTGCTTCAGAGAAAAAGGATAAAGTAAGAACCACTGCATCTCAATGTATTTATTACTATTTAACAAGGAAAAACTCAAAGTAACCCTTTTTTCTGCTCTTCTTTGTTTGGTTGCCTTCTTTCAGCAGGTGAGCTCTGATTGGCTATTGTAATAGTGACAGTTACTGGTGACAGGGGAATGCCACTGGTGAGGGGTGGGCCGAGGGGAGGGGGTGGGCTCAAATAAAAGTTGGATATATAATAAGAATAAGAATAAAGAGTATACTTTTGCACACCAAAGTAAACCAACATCTCTGTTTTCATGGGTTTTCTGTCTGCTCGTGTCCAAAGTGTCTTCTGTGTCGCACTATTCTGTATTAAGAGTGCCTCAGACTTTACATTTGAAGGTGTTTCTTGGTGTTAATTATTAATTTTTACCTGTAACATTTCTTAAATTTCAGTTTGAGTCTGTCATGGAGATTGCTTGAGTTTTCCATAGGTTACACAACATTCTCCTGGCCAATATGAATTAATACAGATCTACAATCATAGACATATAATTAGTAGACGCGCAGTTCGACTTTGATGCGATTGAACACTTAGCATCTGAGCTAGTCCGGTAAGATTTGAGCTACTCCGGAGTGTTCTACTGTTTATTTTCCTATAGCCGTTAGCATTAGCCCGCAAAATACGCAAGTTATGAAAGATGTCAGCTGTACAAACCTACTGACCACATTTAGCAAAGAACAAAGTTCAGAGCCTTGTTACAAGTTATTGTTGAGTTTACAAACCTTTTAGTGATTTTTTTATAGGCAAAGTTTGTGTATAAAGCTGCTAACGGCTAACGAACTTCAACAAGAGATTTCTGATCTTGTGCATTTTTTAAGACTCTGTGACACCAAACGTCTCTTTTACATGTCACTAGTGAGAACAGCAGATAAATTACATAACACCAAATAAAAAGTTACAGCTTCACTTAACTGTGGAGGAGCTTCTGTTGCATCGGTGATGGAGCATTTCCAGTGTACGAATATAGTAGTTTGAGAAATATAATCTCACATTACCAATGTTGTTAAAAATAGCTTCATAAGACGCTCGTGGTTTTGCTGAAGTCGCTTGTTTTAGTTAAACTTAAAAGTGCAACTTCTGCCATTGAGTTCAACTGATTTGCGTCGTCACCTCTACCGGAGGAATATGGCGTCGCTCTGTTTGTGTTGTAGCAACAGAGCAGAGACGCTGAATGTGCGTCTTCTACTAATTATATGTCTATGGCTACAATAGGCTCTGTGCACAGAACGTCAGTTGGCATGTTTATATTAGTTTAGTTTATTTAATTTTTCAGTCACACAGCCAAAAATTTAAGTTTGACGTACTACAAGACATTTTACATGAAAATGACTGAAAGGGTTTAGGCTGAAGTGTAACACTTATAGAAGCCAAAAACCCGGTCAAAATGGCTAACATCTGTACTTATGAGTATTTCTTGTTAGCGCTAGCATTTAGACACAAACGCGTCACTTTATAAACAACCAAAAGTCCTTCACTGTTGCCTGATTGTCCAAGTATTTATTCATTTTAAACTCATGTTGTGAAAACCCCCATAGAAATGAATTGAACAGGAAATGCTCATAAGTACAGAAGTGAGCTAATTTGAATATAAACAACTGACATTTTGTGCACAGAAAAGTCAGTTTTCTAGTCATTCAAAACAAATCAGATTGAAAATGTCTCAAATGGCCCTAAATATTATATGACAAAGTACAATTCATGAAAGTGTTCTTAAAAGTCGTGCGTAACTTCCACTTTAAGGAGCTGCTGAGAAAACAACTTCAGATTCACGACGACAAACTCTTTCTTACCACACTTTACACCAACTTCACCAAACTCCAGCTACAAGTGGTTATTTACATAAAAATGAAGAATGCATTAAGGAAGCTACTCCCTTAAATGACAAATATGGGTCGGCCGCTGAACTTCACTCGCAGCTGTGGAAGAAGCCGAAGCAAAGAGGAAATGAGACTTTCGCTGATTAAAAACTTCAGCGCTTTTTAAAAATGTCCAAACACATGAACACACTCAGAGGAAACATATACAATGGATTAACGCTGGGCTTTTTCTGTAATCAGCTGTATAAAACCGTAGATATATAATGAGTAGATACCGCATCACCGCTAAAACCTCTGGGCGCTGACGAGAAATGCGGCGGCCATCTTGGCGCGGTCACCCGTTCTCTTCAGTGTAATGTATTTCAACGGCGCTATGAAGGTTCCGCGTGTTTAATCAACCATAACACTGTAAAAACACGTTACACATAAAGCAATGACACAGGGCACATAATTCAACCAGTTTTGTTATTATTGTGGTCCTAAAAGTAAAAGAATACACTGATGTAAGTATTATGGTGTGTATTTAATGGTACACAGGTGGGTAAATACATAAATTCATTCATTTTCTACCGCTTAATCCCGTTAGGGGTCGCGGGTGACTGGAGCCTATCCAGTGACTTTGGGCCTTAGGCGGGGAACACCTGGACAGTGGCAACTTGCCGCAGGGTCAGACAGACAACCATCATTCTCTCATTCACTCACTAAGTTAAATTTACAGTGATGCCCAATTAACCTAAACATGCATGTTTTGGGGTGGGAGGAAACCGGAGAAAACCCACGGTGACACGGGGAGAACATGCAAACTCCACCCAGAGAGATCGTGAGATGTTGATATGGTCCGACCCGGAGTCGAACCCACGACCTTCTTATTGGAAGCCAGAGCTCTAACCACTTGGCTACCGTGCACCCCCAAAAAAAATAAATACATAAATATTTTGATAAATACCACATAAAATCAAAGTTTTAAGTCAAACACTTATTTTGTAATGTTTTAATGACTTTTGGTGTAAATATATCTAGATTTTTATATAATTAGTAAATATAATTATATATATATATTTATTTTATATTGTAACAGAATATCTGCTGGTCATTTTTAAATCGTTTTATCATAATCTTGATGCATTTATTCACTACAGTGTCATTATTAAAACACTCACCATACGTCTAATACCCATATCAGAACATTCTTTTGCTGTTAAGACCACAATAAATAATCAAACTGGTCGAATTATATGTCCTGCATCATAGCTACATAGCCGCCGCATTCTCGCGCTGAGGCAGCCAATGCGGCATCTACTCTTTATATATGTATGTATAAAACTCATATAATATCGTTTATCGAGATATTTTCAGAGACAATACATCGTCTGGTGAAATTATTTATTGCGACAGGCCTAATTTTGTCTCTTTTTAATTCTAGTTGGTGCAGGATCACTGAGAATTATAGACGTCCCTACATGTGTCATTACTACATCCTGAATAAACACATTAAGTCTGGGTCAAAGTGGGTTCATATACCAGCAGCAGTTTAGGAGCAGACACAGCTCGGTGTTCGAGTCTGGCTCTGGGAACTTGAAGTATATGTTGGTTTAATGTCCTCAGATACTGACCCAAATAATAAGACGCAAGGTCATTAGAACTGAGCTTTACAAACAAATATTAAAGTTTTTATATCATTCTAAACTAACAAATCAGTGAAACGAGACTTATTGTTCGTCGGGTTGTTCATGCGTTTAGCCCTGACTGTTGTGAATGCAGGTGTCTTTGGGTTGGAAAAGCTACTGTAAGAAGCTCTGGGTTTTAGGGCAAATAAATTAGTTTCCTTGTGGTTTCTTGTCAAGTATTACTAGTGTGTAAGCAGAGACGGATCTAACCTTTTGGGGGCCCTAAGCAAAAATCAGCTTCGGGGGCCCTCCTGTGTTTTCTACAAACCTTAGTCAGTCAAGCAAAAAGCAGCGTTTAAATTGACTTGTTTCATTATAATTTTGAAAATATACACAAAGCGAATAAATAATTGAAGGCTAAATATTATTTCTCACAATCTTGCCCCAGAACTTTTGAATAAAACAGAAGCAACCAACAGGGAGGATGACTGGACTGACACTGGCACCGGCCCCTCCTTCCCTCGCTCCTGCGCGGAGGGAGAGAAGGAGAGAGAGAGGCTGCCAAAGTGTTGTTGAAATTGTGGCACAAAGAGTTTATTAGAAGATATTATATGTGTTTAAACTCTATTAAAACGCTATTTTAACGTAGCAGACAGCAGATGCAGCATAAACACTGACGTACAGTAATTTAAAATCGATTTTGGAGAATTTGGTATCGATCCAGAATCGTTAGGTAGAATCGCGATCCTTTTAAGAATCGATTTTTTCAACACCCCTAACTGACACAAGGCGTTTTCACACATGAAAGTACCAAGAACCAAGTCTCCACATTCCTTTAGCCCCTGTTTAGTTAGAGGAACACCATGTCCCATGTTGTGTCCACACAGCCACAGTTTCTGAAAGTGAGGCTAAATAGTTTTAACATTAGAATTTGTATACTCTGGAACATTTCAATAAGTCTTTAAGTGGTGTTAGAAAAACAAAATATTGTTTATAGTGACAAAAAATTGACAAAAAAATCCTAATAATAGCTACTATTTACAATATAAACATTTATTTTGGGAGCTACTGCTTTTAAGTCGTTTTCCTCAAGGATAAGGAATATTTGTCTAAATGACAGAATATATACAACATGATTCTAAACAAAGTTAGTGTTGTAAATGTGCTTGTGTAACCGGTGTAGACCCACACGAGGGACCAGGTCGGTGAGTGTGTGGTGGTATGGGATAAACTCACCCCCTCAGGTATAAAGCAGGACCGGCAGATTGGGCTAACGGGAGCGTTCCCTTTATCTCAACGTGTTGTCGGTCGCCTGTGGAACGAAAGATCCTGGTTCGACTCCCGCTCAGACGGTACTAACCACTATCGTCACACTTGTGTCACCAAAAAGGTTCTGGTCTGACTGGAAAGTACCTACTCCACAGCAGGAGGTAAAACAAGTTCCTTAAGTGTGGCCTCAGTCCATAGTTCCTGCTCTGTGTGAACACACTTAAATTGGGAACTGGAACTAAATAAAGCACAAGGAACTGAAAAAAATTCCAACAGTGGGAAAGGGCTATAAACTCAAAAATCTATCAGCGCTCAGAAGGCGGGGCCAAACACAGATGCGGGGCCTAGTCTGCGTATAGGAAGGTCCGGCAGGTAATCAAACCTGAAACCTGCTTCTTCACTCAGTGTCGGGACGTCCCACTGACCACAGCAGACACAATGTACAAATGGAAAAGTGGATTACTTCAATCCTTTTCATTTATATTGATGACAAGGTTCATTGTTGAGCCTTATTTACCTCACCATGACGTCAGCAGAATAGAGATGACGTTACAGCATTCCTAATGTCAGCAGCGAGTGGTAAAAATGAATGAGAGTCAATGGAGAGAAAGGATATTTTCTTCTGTAAAAACTTAACTGATCCAGCAAAAAGTTTGAGAACAAATGGACTTCACTCCATGTTTGTATGTGACATGTTAAAGACTGACTCAGGTAAACAGTGGTTAAAAAACAGATGAACAACAGGAACACTTCAGTTTCTTTCATGTTTGTTACTGATAAACTTTAGGATCACTTGTAGTTCATCTTTTGATGAGTGAATATTCAAAACAAAAGCTCAGCAGACAAAAAGAAGAAAATATCAGACAGAATGTTGTTTATTAAATGAAGGAGGATGATTTGTGCAGAATCAGATTTGATTTAAAAATCAAATGTAACATTTTGAATTGAAGACTAAAGTGAAGTCGGATTTTACAGAAGAAACTTTTTTAAACCTCAGAATGTCAGTGAATCTGAAATATCTGTGATCCCAGAACCTGCTTTAGACTTAAATATTCAAATATATGATGTTTAAAGTGAGGCTAAACACGCTGTCAAAGAAAGACTCCGCCCACAACTGAACCTCAAACAGACTCGTAAAAGTGGGAGATGCCCAGAGGCTTTTTAAGACAATGGTTCTCAACCTGGGGGTCGCGGAAGGATTCCTGGGAGTCCCCTAGTGATATGCGAAATTTAATATCGACATCCTAAACATGGTTTGACACTCTTCGAATGCAGTGAGAGACATACATTTATTTATTTTTGGCCTACAGAAGAAGGTTCCCAGGCTTATGGCTTCAAAATGAAAACAAACATAAGACATTACCACTTTGCAGGTCATGAATGCCTACGGTTGTTTTTTGGGGGGTCGCGACTGAAAAAGGTTGAGAAACACCGTTTTAAGAGACGCCCAGGCAGGGGCATGCACAGACCTCTAAAGGGCCCGGGGCTCAAAGTAAAAAAGGGAGATGAGACTTTGTTTAGATTTGTTTATTTTATATATATGTTTTGCTTTGAGACAAATCCTTGAACAGTCGCACTATTCATTGATTGACTACTGCTACCCCCAGAGAGGAACATATATTTTCATGTAGTTTAGATTCAAACCACAGCCCCTTGACGTATTGGGACTCATAATGTCTTTATTACAAAATGATTTCAATATGAATAAAATTGTAATGAATTCAATACAATTTCCTGTATTCTGATGCATTTTAGGAGTGATATTTAATAATTTGAGACATATCTGTATATGTATATATATATATATTTTGCTGTAGCAGTGTTTTATCTGCTCTGAGCACAGGTCCCATCACAGAGGGCTTCTAAAGCTGAGGTTTTCAGGGCCGAAGCTGAGTTATTAAAAGTCAGAGGTTGGAGGCAATATAAACAAAGTCTCATCTCATGTGCCCTTTTTAACTTTGAGCCCCTGGCCCTTTAGAGGTCTCTGGAACGCCCCTGCTAATTAGTCTCGCGCTATTTTAATCTACTGCATTTAACGTCATTAACAAGTTAAAACTTTAACCCTTTGTGTTTAAATAACCGCTGTTGTATTTAGATCAAACAAAAAACACCAAAAAGCTACAGATCTTTTGCCTGAGCAGCCAGTCCCTACAGGCTTTGACGGACACTTTACAAAGACGTGGGTCTGGAATCAGAGCGCCGGGTTTCAGTTTCAAGGGCAGGCTTTCCAAGTGCTTAGTCAACCAATCACAGAAAAAATGGAAATTCTAATGAAACAGCGACACGTTAAACCAGATATTTTTGTAAACATTTTGTTCAGTCTCTCAAAACGGTTCAGTGCTCACATAATCACACATTTGTTAAGACATTGTACAACACTAATCCTTTTACATTTACACTTGATACTGCAGGTTAATTTAAAGAAATGTGACATCACAACACATTTTCCTTATAATAATTTATTCACCTTAAAGCCAACAGCCTGTATTTTAGCGATGTTTTGGTCCTGAAATGACGTTTTAATAGAATATAAAATCAATTAATTTATATGAAAGTAACTTGAGTTACTCACATTAAAACTGTAATATATTATCAACATTTTTACAAGTAATGAGTTACACTACTTAGTTACTGAAAAGTGGAATATATTACAGTAACTAGTTACTCCCAACACTGGATATTTGTCAACTTATTTCACTTGTTTCAAGACATTTCTGAGATTTGAGATTCAATCAAATTTGTCAATGAGGTGAGTAAAAACATTTTACTTCATTATCAAATTTGTCTTGAAATAAGAAGTTTATTGTAACAGGGGAGAAAACTCATCAAAACACATCATATAATTTAGGCACATCAAATAAAACCATCTGAGACCAAAATAAATCCAGATTTGAAGACATTTTAACCAATCTCGAAATGTATTTTTGCAGAGCATAAAGTTGTTTATAATGTTGTGATGTGTGAGATGGACTTTACAGTAAATTAATTATAATTCATCTGACTTTTATCATGTCGTTTTTGTTAGGAATGATAAAGTTTTTGGCAATTCTCATTTGATAATTTGTTCACAAAGCTCTGATACACGACAGCAGCAGCTTTGACCTGGTTTGAAAAGGAATAACAAATGTTTATATGATATAAACTAACTCACCTGATTATAAAATGTAGGGAGTATAGTACGGATATTTCTTAAAAAATTTAAGAAGTAAAAGTAAAACGTTACCAGATTTTGTAACACCCAAGTAAAGTACAGATACTCAAAAAAACAAAACAAAAAACTACTTAGTTACTTGCTATCTCTGCAAGAATGGAACCTGTGACATGAAGTAAAGCAAACACAAACATGATGAATGACTGTGTGTCCATATGATGTAATAACACACACATATAGTTGAATTGTACATCCAACACAACAATATTTAACCATTTACATTCACAGACAAATGTATGAAATCTGTCCAGAAACAGTGGCGTTCTCTAAATGCATATTCATTCCTCTACATCAAGGGGTTCTCAGACTCGCGGCCGTGGGGCCCAAATGCGGCCCCGAATGATTTTTTGCGGCCCTGGAATGATTTCAAATTTAACATTGAATGCGGCCGCATATTATAGTCAGCGGCCACCACCGTAGGTCAGTTGGTCGCACGTTACAATTTGAACTACACGTCCCACAATGCACTACAAGCGCAGCCTCATGCAGCAGCAGCAGCAGCACACATTGAATGAGAACTGTCACTTTTAAACTCTCCAAACAAAGAATGAAATTATAAGCTTAGACACACTGTCAGCGTAAGCATTTACAACAGGCACAGATGAATGCAGACAGGTGAGCTTCTCTGAAGTCGATGTCATAATGAAGTGCTCGTGTCAGCTCCACACCATAACGAAATTGATCTAATATCCGCGAGAACGTGCATAAACTCTGCTGAAAAAGACGTTTAGCGCGAACCCCGCGAGCGTAACCGCGGCGACACGCACACGGCTTCATCAGTAGCTAATCGTACAAATACAAACGTGTGTTGAGACGTCCTGACAAAGGCTCACTTCTGTAGTGTTTGTGAAACACTGAAAGTGTGAAGAGCACAAGACACACAGACCAGACTGGAAAATGAACTATGGAAATATAAAGACTTTTACTGTTGAAATGTGACTTGAAACCTCTAAAATGCACCAGAATACAGTCAAATACCTGCAATTTGGTCAAAATTCCTGATGAGGACACAGTGTGATCCTGGTTAAACACTTATTTACTTTTTTCGTGTGCATAGAAGAGAGTATTGTGTAAATGCATTATGTAGGCTAAAATAACACTGTTAGTGTAGGTTCTATGTTTGGAGTTACAACGTATTTTTATATATTGAATATATAAGAGTCAGGCCAAAATTTAAATGCGGCCCTCGACCCATTTGCCCTCCGATCAATGGCGGCCCAGCTCCATTTGAGTTTAGACCCCTGCTCTAATTGTTAGAATACAAATGTTGTCATTTACACTTGCAAGATGGCCGCCGCAAACTGCCGCAGAACTTTTCGCTCTAGTTTAATTTTATAGCTCAAAACAAATGGAAACAATTGTTAAATAAATGTAAGATAATAAATGTAGTCGTATTATTTATAATTGCGTTTTGTCCAAATCCAACTCATTTAAATCGGAATTTGGTTTTGTTTTTTATTCTGACGCTTCCGGGTTTGGTTCTCTAGTCTACATTATTAGAATACAAATTTGTCATTTACACTTGCAGATGGCCGCCGCAACTGCCGCAGAACTTTCGCTCTTGTTTAATTTTTAATGCTTCAAACAAATGAAACAATTATTAAATAAATTGTAAGATAATAAAAATGTAGTCGTATTATTTATAATTGCGTTTGTCGTCGAATCCACTCATTTAATCGGATTTGTTTTGTTTTATATTCTGACGCTTCCGGGTTTGAATGCGCATGCGCTGTAGGTTACGTCGCTGTCTGACTGGACCCACGCTTCTGCTGTTGCTGCTGCTGTGGTCGTGTTCAGGGCTCTGTGGAAGTCTTCCGTGGAACTTTCCCGTGCTGTTTTATTATTTTTATCTTTTACCGTGTGACTGTCTTACGTTATTTTCGTTCTGGAGACGAAGCATGGACGTACCTGCGCGGTCTGCTGCTGCTCTTCTGTGGTAGAGTTTACCCGGAGCAGGACTGTCATTGAGCCGGGTAAGGAGCGCTGTCCCCGGGGAAAGTCCTGAGGCTGAGGAAGGTTAGTGGTTCTTTAAAATAAATTACTTTACAACAGCCATTTAACTGTCAAATAACCTGCGTGTTTCACATATGAATACGTCTCATGTCACATTCATTGTTACTATATTAGAGACTATTGCATGTCCACAACTATTCACCACATTCAATAATTATAATGTGGAGCAATAGGTAATAATATATGTCTACTGTACATCTAATGGATTCTAAAGACGAATTTTTAGCAAACAATTGCTCAAGTTTAAACCTTTAATCTGAATTTACAAATTACTAAGACATTAACAAAGAAGTTTATATTCCAAAACAAAAAAAAAACATACTCCAAATCATCAGGTAAATCTACAATTAGGTCTCTAATAATTAAAGATTTCCACTTGTAACAAAAATGTAATTATCATTTTCCATGTAAATGAATAAGAGACATACTGTATAAATTTGACACAATTGTTTAAGAACATTATACCTGAAACTTCCTTATACAAGCCCTCAGAATTATGACGCTATTTATCTGATTTAGTCCGATTTAAGATTAGGAATAGGAATGTTTATGAGGACAATGTACAATTTTGCATTTGGGTCATTCTCTGAAAGTGGGACCGCTTGCCCATTGGTTATTTGACAGGTTTTCATTAAGTAAATAATAATTTTTTTTGATTTTTTATGTAATATATACTACTAATGTGCCTCTAAAACATTTAAAAAATTGCAGCCCAAGATACAACTGTTTTTCAAAAAAAAAAAGCTTAAATCATGGACCAAAAGTGTGACATTTTTTATCCAGCAATAAACATGATGTAATTTCCTCATGTAAACTCGATAAAATACTGCATTGAAACACAATAAAATGAAGAATAATGTTGGAAAATATGTTTACATTTCATTTTTCTACTTTTTGTATCCTGTATCCGTATGTAATGTTGGTGCCATATAAGTTACACACGGACCTGATCAGTTTTATCGCAAGTGAAGACTTTTCCGCTCAGGACTGCAGCGGATAAAGCCATATGGGTATTCAGATAATATCTCAAAATCAACTTTTATTTTAGGGATGCACCGATCCAGCTTTTTCAGTTCGATACCGATTCCGATACTTTGGCTTTAAGTATCTGGATACCCGATATCAACCGATACTCGTGTAAGATTAAACAGCTTTTTTCTTTTAAAACTAGACTGGTCATTAGTGTTATTTAACTGTTAGTTATAGTGCAAGCTACAACTTCACAACTTAATCTGGATAAAATGTCCAATAATATGAGACATTCTGGTTTAACACAACAGTAAATTAGTCTCATTATATCCAATTAAAGCACACTACGATATCGGCTGAACGATATCTAGCCGATACCCAAAAAATGTTGGATCGGCACCAGTATGTGGTCCATGTTACATGCGGAATTATGCTGACTGAGAGCAATTGAAATTGAAATGGCTATATTGGAAAAAATAGTTGTGCATCTTTCTTGACCATTCTAGATCCTGTCAGTACACTTCTCAAAGATGGAAATTAACCTCAAAATACAACAATTGCTGCAGTTTGAATTTTCAGCCTGGATGTCACATATAGTCCCACTTTCAGAGAATGACCCATTTAGCAAAGGCGGACACGCTTGTACCAGATTGTAGTTTACAGCTCATTTCCATCTGTAGTCCTGGGGAGGGGAGGCACATTGGACATGTTTTTATCAAAAAGATTGATGAAAACCTCTGTACTTTTTGCCAAAATGATACAGAGACAATAGACCATTTATTTTTTATTTAACAAAACACAAACGTTCTGGAACAACTTAGAAAGTTGGATGAAAACCAACATTGTGTTTTCAGGTCCAATCTCTCGAGACATGGTAACAGTTGGAATTCTTCTCAACACTTCAATGAAAAAGATTAAAATAGTCATTTTATTAGAACAAAACAAGTTTGTAGTAATTTTTAACATCACTAATGACTTTTAGACATAGCAATGCGCTAAAAGTCCATTATATTTTTAAATCAGACCTAAAAACAGCTCAGATCCACCTCTTTTATGACTTGAAAGTGCAGCCCAAAAAACACGACGACATTCATAAGAGACTTTGAAAAAACAAACAAACAAACAGCCCAATGTCGCTATAAAGAAGCAGACTTGGCAACTCTGAGGTTGAGAAAAGTATGTCAGAAAAAAAAAGTCTGTATTTGAACAGATGCATTAAATAGAAAAAAATTGGAAATCATTTTATTCAACCATTTCATCGAAATAACAGGGATGAGCTCACGATTCCATTTTTGTCACGATATTGCCCAGACCTAATGTGAAAAATATACATCTACAAACCAAAGAAAATATTTATGACTGCGACAATAACATCTGAACAAGTAAAGCTTCTCTTCAAGTCTGTTTGAGGTCAAAGTTACACAGTGTACCTTTAAATAAATAAATGTGACGTCATATTCCACATCAGAGTTTATTTTATTGCCCTTTGATCACAAACTGCTCCACACACAAAGTGTTGTTTCTGTTAGAATGTGAATGTGACAAATTTAAAGATGCAAATAACTGGAGTTCTTGAGATTATAACTAGAATATTATTGTCAACTTTTTAGTGATGAGTTACATTATTGTTTTTAATATAAAGAAGGAAACATGTAGACTTTTATTATTCTAAAACATATATATATAGTTTGTAAATTCTAAACAATCCATTTATTGTCTGTTTTTGATCATGAACACGTCTTTTTGATCATGAGTGTCTGTTAAAGTTAGAGTGTGTGGGAGTTAATCTGATGGAGCAGACACAGGCTCAGGGAGTGTCTGTTACACCCACAGAACTGCACCCACACCACAACAGAACAGTACCCACACCACCACGACAGAACAGCACCCACACTACAACAGAACAGTACCCACACTAACAGAACAGCACCCACGCTACAACAGAACAGCACCCACACTACAACAGAACAGCACCCACACTACAACAAACAGCACCCACACTACAACAGAACAGCACCCACCTACACAGAACAGCACCCACTACAACAGAACAGCACCCACACTACAACAGAACAGCACCCACACTACAACAGAACAGCACCCACACTACAACAGAACAGTACCCACACTACAACAGACAGCCCACACTACACAGAACAGCACCCACACTACAACAGAACAGTACCACCTCACACACCAACAGAACAGCACCCACACTACAACAGAACAGCACCCACACTACAACAGAACAGTACCCACACTACAACAGAACAGTACCCACACTAACAGAACTGCACCCACACTACAACAGAACAGCACCCACACTATACGGAACAGCACCCACACTACACAGAACAGCACCCACACTACACAGAACAGCACCCACACTACTACAGAACAGCACCCACACTATACGGAACAGCACCACGCTACAACAAAAGAACATACACAGAACAGCACCCACACTACAACAGAACAGCACCCACACTACAACACAACAGCACCCACACTACAACACAACAGCACCCACACTACACAGAACAGCACCCACACTACACAGAACAGCACCACACTACAACAGAACAGCACCCACCACTACAACAGAACAGACCCACCTACAACAGAACAGCACCCACCACTACAGACAGAACAGCACCCACACTACAACACAAACAGCACCCACACTACAACAGAACAGCACCCACACTACAACAGAACAGCACCCACACTACAACAAACAGCACCCACACTACAACAGAACAGCACCCACACTACAACACAACTTAGTAACTTACTGTATGATAAATATCACATCTGTACAATAATGTCACTGACACTGTGCTTAATGTAATTGTACACTGTCCAAATAAATAAATAAATGTAAATAAATGAAATGAAGTGTGATGAAACTCTATGTAAATGTACAATCATTTTGAAGCTCAGCTCCAAGCTTTCTTCACCTTGACAATCTGGAGTTCACCGAAATGACCCAAAACTGATCCAGGATCAGAAAACACTTAGCACAGCCTAGGTTAGTTTTACAAGACAACGTTCCCAAGAAAAACCGTCACAATGTAACGTTTTGTGTTCACAGTTTATATGGTGTTGTGGTGAGCTAATCTTCCTTTACATGGAAAATAGACTGAAAATGGTGTAGTTCTTGTGCCACGTCGAGGAGGTGGCGGTATTGTACTAGGACTCCAGAAATGACTTACCGTGAAGCCAGCAGCCTATGATAACATGAGCATCGACAGGTTTACAAGTTCTTCAGATCAATATAATGACGAAGGAAGCAACAAGGACCAGCGCGCGAGCAAAAAGGGAGATTGCTTGAAACAAACACGGAGGTTCGAGGACCAGTGCGCGAGGAAGACGCAGATCGCCGAGAACTGGACACAAACACAGGGAAGACGGCTCTTTTTTACCGGGTGTCTGTGGCGCACCCCTGTCCGGTAAAAGTGAGCAGTTTTCTGAACACACGAATTTGAATGGATTCATTGAATCAACACCAGGAGAGGCGTTGGATTAGTTTTATGTCTCCTCTGCAATACGCAGGTAAGAAAGACGCATTGGCTTTACTTTATGAGAATGAAAAGTGCTTTAATTGGTTTTAAGAGACATTTTTGGTGACTGTAGTCTTCTTCTACTGTGTGAAAGTAGCGGCTACTGCACGTCAGTGACTTGTCTTCATTGACAACTGTGTTTTCCTGTTTACACCGCGGTGTATTCACTGAACAACTCGGTGAAACTACCTCTTGAATTGTATCCAGTGGAACGCGATTCAGTGAACACGGAGTTTGTTGTCGTGTAAAAGAGAAGCCATTTGACATGGAAACGTCACGGATTCGTGAAAACTCGTTGTCGTATAAACTGCCCCTTAGAGGTGTTGTTATGTGATATTATCGGCGACAATAGTTCCTCACGGCTGTGTCTGCCTTCTCGAGCAGATGTTTTTACCTGGTCACAAAACACCACTCAACTCATTAAAAAGGCCACACTACAGTATGGCTGGAATCCTTTAGTTTAGTCGATTAATCGGTCGATAGAGTCTTAGTCGACCAACATTTTTATTAGTCGACAAATTCTTTTATTTAGATTAAAAACATTTGTTTTTAACAGCAACTGAACCATTGGTCGTATCTGTCTTTTTTATTACAAACACTCTGTTTCCTAATCATTTTTTGAATAAATTAATGTTTTTGCATGAACTGGATATCATTTTAGTCCTTTGAGCACAGGTTGGGTCAGATAAAGCGTCAGATCAAAAGTATGGTTGCAAAACTAAAATTTCACACTGGATTTCAATACAAAACAATACTGAAAAAATACTATTTTTAAGTCAAATGCCACATTTTGCTTTTAAACTAGTTTTGGTAGAGCTTTATTCTCTTTATGTTATTATCTTATTATTTATGTTTGTTCAAATAAGTAGATTTGAACATTTTTAGCTTAAATTTTTTTGCCACGACCCGTTATTTAGCCGATTAATCGGTCGATGCAAGGTGTCTTTAGTCGACTACAGCCCGACACTACAGGACCTTCTCCTCTCTACAGGACATATACAACAGTCGTGTGTGTCTTCAGGAGGGACGGACACAGCCTCAGAACTGTCTGTTTGCTCTGCTCTCCTCTGGGGGGCGCTACAGGAGCTCCAGGTTTGAACATTTGTGAGTAAGCAGTTCTCACACAACTCACAACTCTCACATGCCCATAATATTTAACACAAATATACGTTTATAAAAAGTGAATATGGATGGATTCATTGCGGTCCAAGCCAGTCTTTTGTGCATAACTGAGGATTTTTCTTTCTAAAGTGATGATATCCTGTGCACTTGTTTCCGTCGTGTCTCCACAGCTCATGTCGTGACCTCTGACCTCTGGTGATGAGGACTGTGGCTGTTCTGGGAGGGGGCATCGGGGGCCTGGCTGCAGCTCATTACCTCAGCAGAAGTGCCCAGCCCACAAAGGTACGACTGCCTGAGTGTGTGTGGGTGTGTGTGTTTCCTCTCCTCTTCTTCCTCGTGTGACCTCTGTGTGACTTCCAGGTGATCGTTCTTGAGGCCAGCAGCAGGTTCGGGGGCTGGCTGTGGTCCAACAGAAGGTCTGATGGGGCTGTGTTTGAGCTGGGGCCCAGAGGAGTGCGACCGGTGGGGCCAGTGGGACGGAACACTCTGAACCTGGTGAGAACAAGCTCTTGTCTGCCTCTACACATGGCAGCCCCCCCCCCCCTCTCTCTCTTCTCTCTCTTTTCTTCCTCTCTCTCTTCTCTCTCCCTCCCTCTCCCTCTCTCTCTCTCCTCTCTTTCTTCTCCTTCTTCTCTTCTCTCTTCTCTCTTCTCTCGCTCTCTCTCTTCTCTTCTCTCTCTTTCTCTCTTCTCTCTCCCTCTCTCTCTTCTCTCTCTCTCTTCTCTTCCTCTCTCTCTTCTCTCTCTCCCTCCCTCTCCCTCTCTCTCTTCTCTCTTTCTCTCTTCTCTCTCTCTCTCTCTCTCTCTCTCTCTCGGTGTCTGTTTCAGATGTGCTTTGTAATCTTGTCTGTTCTGTGAGGTGGAGGAGCTGGGTCTGCAGTCGGAGGTCATCCCTGTGACCTACAGCCACGTGGCGTCTCAGAACCGCTTCCTGTTTGTGAAAGGTCGGCTGTGGAAGATGCCTTCAGGTCTGAGGTGAGGAGCCAGGCTCATGTTAGCATCTAGCACTTACGCTTTCAGTCACAGACGTTTGAGTAATCCTGTTGTCTCTGTCTACAAAACTCAGAATACTTTGTTCCACCTTGTGATGTTATTACGTGTTAGTTTTAGTGTTATGCTGCGTTCAGACTGGTGACAGTGTTTAAGTGTCTAAATTTGTGCGTTAAAGCGTATTTTGACGCAGAATATTTTCGAAGCTGACGCCCCAACAAGCGCCCAAAACGCCCCAATGTGCGTCGAGGGACAAGGATCCCTTTTCCATCCCGACAAGCTTCTTTGAGTTCCTGCTTGTTTGCAAAAGGCTTTGAAGGAGGAGGGAGAGAGATAGAGGCTTGTAGCATTTATAAAACATAGCTTACCCAATCGCACAACTTTCTCCTCCTCCAGGCAGTGTCTTTTTGCTGTCTCTGTCCTCCTCCAGTGTTACGTCATACAGCAGTGGTTTAAACACGACAACAAGCATCTTTAATAGATCTATGTGAGGCGTTGTCAGTCCAGATCATGTCTCATGTTGTTTATTTTGTTGTGTCTCCAGATTTTCAAAGCAACGAGCGACCAAACCTTTGAAAAAAGCCCCAAAACAATCGACTTTTCGTTAAAAAAGTTATTAAAAGACTTCAATAAATAGTCCTCCTCTCCCCCTGATGTGAGAGGAGAACAACATGTCACGTGTCACAGGAGTTGAGTCTCTGATTGGCTGAGGCCGACTTCCAATTAGGGCTGGACAATATCGTGATAAAAATCGAATCGTGAGCTCATCTCTGTGACAATCTGCTGTCTTGATGAAATCGTTACATCGTGATTTCCTGTTTCTCAATTTGATGCATCTGTCTGTTCACACATAGACTACATTTTCTAACCTATCTTAGTTTCAGGGTTGCCAAATCCAAGTCTTTATAGTGACTTTGGGCTTCTTTTTTAAGTTCCTTTTGGACTGCGCTTTTAAATAGGGATGCACCGATCTGATACTGGGATCGGATATCGGTGCCGATCCAGCCAAATTTCCTGGATCGGGTATCGGCTCCATGATATCGGTTCAGCCAATATCATATTTGTGCCTTTAATTGGGCAAAATTAGACTAATTTTTTTGGCTGGTGTTGATCAAGAACGTCTCATATTATTGGACATTTTATTCAGATTAAGTTGTTACGTTGTGGCTTGCGCTATAAATAAGAGTTACATAGCACTATATGACAAAATGTCTTATGTTTTAATAAGAAAGAAAAATATTTCAGTCCTTACTGGTATCGGTTGATATCAGATATCGGTAGATACTTAAAGCCAAAGTATCGGAATTGGTATCGGAGCTGAAAAAGCTGGATCGGTGCATCTCTACTTTTAAATCATAAAATTCTTAGCAACTTAGCAAGTTTGATTTAGTAATTATATTAATTTATAAAACTGAAACATGGATTTTTGGCATGTTTTCATGTCTAAAAGTCGTTATTAATGTAAGAATAACATACACTTTTGTTTTGCAGCAACACATAATGTTCTAACAAATCAATTCTTTATTTTTATTTTTTTACTTTTTATTGGAGGCCTGAGGTTGCTTGTTTCGCACTGAAAATTTGGCAACACTGGCCAGATTCTGACAGCTGGATATAGCTACCTCAAAGACAATAAGAAAATAAATAGTCTGCAAGATTTGTGATAAAATCAAAATCTTGATCTGGCTCCAAGGAAATCGTGATATTAATTTGTTGCCATATCGCCCAGCCCTACTTCCAACGTGTCTGAAGATGGATTTTCCCAACTCAAGCTCAAACCTGCGGCGGCCACAATTTCGCACAAACCTGTTGCCTGTTGAAGAAGGTGCTTCAACAGACGCCCAGACGCCAATACGCGCCGCAGATTCACTTGAATAGACAATATTTTTATTGTCTTATTTTATTACTTGATATACTTATTCCCTTTGCATCCCCTTATACTTCTTATAAAGTATTTTTTATCATGGCAAATATTTTTTATCCTATTATTTTATGAATGTTATATGTTGCACATTAGCACTGAAGCAAGTTCCTAGTTTGTGATTTTTGTTACTCACGGACAATGGCAATATAATCTATTCTGATTGAACGCTCAATACGCGGGTTTACATTGACGTAGCTTTAAAAATGGACGCAAAAACATGCTGCTGTTCTACTCTCACATCAGGGGGAAAGGAGGACTGTTTACTGAAGTCTTTTAATAACTCTTTTAACGAAAGGTCGCTTGTTTGGGAGCTTTTCTCAAAGACTTGGTCGCTTGTTGCTTTGAAAATCTGACGACACGGCAAAACAAACAACATGGGACGTGATCTGGACTGACAACGCTTCACATGGATTTATTAAACCTGTTGTACGACGTGACACTGGAGGAGGACAGAGACTGCAAAAAGACACTGCCTGGAGGAGGAGAAAACAAAACACCATCAAACAAAACAAGACTCTGTGAGGACTTTATCTGGTCTTCAGTGCAGTGAGTGTTTCTGTACTCTTGTGTGTTCTTGTGTGTTCTCCAGCGGCCTCCTGAAGACCACTCCTCCCTTCTCCAGACCGCTCCTGCCTCAGCTGCTCAGAGAAGTGTTCGTGTCCCGAGGGAAGGAGGAGGACGAGAGCCTGCACGCCTTCGTCAGCCGGAGGTTTGGAGCTGAGGTCAGTCACACAAGAATCACCAGAGTATGTATAACACAGAACAAACTCACTCTGGTCAGGAGAACACTCAACTGGACATGTTCTGTAAAATGCACTTTTCTTCCTTCTTCTCCTGTTTACTCACAGTTGTATTTGGATTGATTCCAGCAGGTTTGTTTGATATCCGAGGGTTAATCATTGACAATATAGTTTAATATACTTTTTATCGTAGGTAGCCTTAGTTTAGGGTGACCAGAAGTCCCTATTTACCTGGGACAGTCCCTAGTTTAAGCCCTGTTTCCCATGTCCCAGCAGCAAATGCATCCAATACTCAACTGCTTTATTGTCCCTTATTTTCCTTATTTTAAGAGCCGACATCACAAGGCAGATGCACCAGATGCTTCTGTTGTAAAAGGGTGAACCTTACCATGATGCTCCTGACAAAAGCCCTGTTTCCATAGGCTCGGGTCGGACCAGTACGGTACGGTCCTATGCTGTTTCCACTGCACAAAGCGACCCGTTTGCTGGGTCCATAGCGAGCCGTTTTTGGTCCTGCTTTCACTCTGGACCCTGGAGCAGACCTCACAGCGGTCCCTCCTTTAGGCTCGATGATTGGACGAGAGAAAACACAGGCTCAGGCAAAAACCAGACGGAAAAGAGCAGATAGAAACATGAAATAATGTTCCTCACCAAACGCCGACTTCATCCCCTGTCAAACCGCCGCATTTCCACTGATGAAAACTTTATTTGTTGCTCCGATAGACGCTTCAGCTGTTTCCTGTTTGTCAAGGCAAAACATTGAAGAGGAAGTAGTTTCTTGTTTACACCAGCGTGACCTTCATGTCACAGCCACAGACGTCAAATTATTTCACGTCTTTTTGTGAATCGCTCTGACTGACGCCAGAAAGAAAAAGTATAATTCAGGTTCATTTTCTTTTTTATTTGTGAGTGACGTCAGCTGCTCACTTAACAAACTCTCGGGAGCCTGGGCCGGCAGTTTAAACGCTCAACATCATTAACGTAAGCGGCCCAAACCTAACAGAGTCGCAGTGACGCACAGACAGAAGGAGAAAAACTACAACACATCTCTGACTCTGGCCACGCCTCCTGAACTCTCGTACATGTCTCTTACAGTTGGCGGACATCGCGGTGGACAGTCTGTGCCGGGGAGTGTTTGCCGGAGACTGTCGGAAGCTGAGCGTTCGAGCCTGTTTTCCGGACCTGCACCGGGCCGAGCAGAGCCGAGGGTCTGTGCTGCTGGGAATGCTGCTGGGATCAGGTCTGTAAATACCACTCAGACGTCACAGAACGACTGGACAGTAGTCGTGTGTAGAGGCTGTCCCTGCCCTGTCCTCTCTCACCTGTGTGTCTGTGTGTGTTTCTTCAGGAGGCCGGGCTGACGTGGCCCCGGGGCTCCTGGCGCAGAGAGCTCAGAGGGAGCGCTGGGCTCAGTGGTCTCTGCTCAGAGGAGTGCAGAGTCTGCCTGAAGCTCTGGTCGTCAGGCTGAAGGAGCAGAGCGTGGAGCTGCTCTGTGAGACGCCGGTCAGACGTCTGGAGGACACGGGGACGGGCTGGAGCGTGAGTCTGAGCAGAAAGTTTTAAAGTGAAGACGTGAGACGTTACGATGTTGTGTGTGTGTGTGTGTGTGTGTAGATCCACTGTGACTCTGGGCTCATCTCTGTGGACCACGTCGTCTCAGCTCTGCCGGCTAAAGGTGAGGTTCAGCGATTTTGTGCAGAAAACACTCTTGAAATGTTTTTAATGTTTAATGTTATGGAACTAACTGTACTTTTCCAAACTTATTTCAAAACAACTCCTCACTAATTATGAAAAATACTACAATCTATTTGTATTTTGTTCCCCACACTTTCTCTGTTTCACTCCTGCTCTAGATTCAAGATTCAGTAATTTAATGTCATTGTTACATTAACAACAAGATTCCATTAGAGCATTCATCAGTCAACATGGCAATGTTAGTGCAACTGTAATTGTAAGGTGCAGAATGCCTACCACGGGTTCTCAAACTTTTTCAGACCAGGGACCCCTTATCGGCTCAAAAATCTTCCAAGGACCCCTAACACTTTTTACTCTGGTATCACATTAAAATTCAAAAGTTAAAGCTAAGCTATATATCAAATTTTAATAAACTGTTAATTTCCTATGGTCATTTTACTGGTTTACTTGTTTCTATTCAAAGCTATTTATCTTTTCAATCCAAAATTCTATGTTTAGGATGGTAAATCATAAGAAATTGTTATATTGAAAAGACCCCTGAAGTATATCAACATATCAACACAAACAACGACATGACAAGAGAGGCAGAGGTCAGAACTACTGAAGGTTCCCCAAGACCAGGAAGTACAATCAGCCAATCAGTGAACAGGAGCGGAGTGGTGTGTTGGTCAGAACCTACCCGAGTTGAGATATCAGAGTATATATTTGACATTGTACCTTTAATTCAGAAGATTCTCTCACAGAAACAACAATTAGTTACAACAACAAAGTCCCGCCTACTGTGGAGCAAACAAACTCTAATGTTGTGATGTCAGACTGTTTAACCACCTGATTGGTCAGGATAATACTTTACATTTCACCAATCACACGCATTCATATTTCTGACTCGGTGCAGTGCTCTTAAGCTACTTTCAGCTCAGAACCTTGTCTTTATGGTGTAGTGTGTGTCTCATGTCCTGTTGTGGTGTCCTCAGCTCTGAGTCCTGTCCTGCCCTCGGTCCTGTGAGTCTCTGGTCCGTCTGCTGGAGCAGGTCCCGTATGTGACGGTGGCTGTGGTCAGTCTGGGAATACCCGGGCCGGGGTGCTGCCTGTGCAGGTACTGTCTGTGTCTCTGTCTCTCTGCTCCAGGCCCAGTTGTGTTGTGCGTCTCTGTCCTGACGTCCTGTCCCTGTCCCGTCCTCAGGGTTTTGGACACCTGCTGCCGTCCTCAGAAGACCCGGGGCTGCTGGGTGTGGTTTATGACTCTGAGTTCTTCCCTCAACACAACAGCCCCGACAGAGAGAGTACCCGCCTTACTGTGAGTACCCCCTGACAGAAAACACAATTTAAATCTGACAATTTCCTCTCATAAATCTTTTGACACGTGGTTTATATCGACATTTTTAATTTTAGTTGCAATTATGTCTTAAAAACACTTCTTACAAACAGCAAAGTGAAACTGGAGACGACTACCCAAGCTCAGCCAATCAGAGAGCAGCATCATCTCCTTTATTATTTAATTCAGACTCAGAGATCTTTTTCACAAAGTGCTGCATTTACCATCGACTTTTAGTGAAAAGCACAAAGGTTGCTAATTTATGACTGAAAGTTAGTTACCCCAACTTTAGGCTTGGTTTCTGCTTTTCAAGGAGCTATGTTTAGAGTTCAAAGGGGCACTGTGTAAGAAAAAACAAACAAACAAAGTGATTTCCACTTTTGAACACCAGGGGAGCCTTTCAATGCATTTTGCCTATTAAGCATGAGGCCATCTAGCGTCAATGATCCACATTCCGGCCCGTAATAAAACATTTCAAATAAGTATAAATGTGGTTAACAGTGCTCTCTTAAGTATTCATGTTGTAAAGAATAAATATGATTTAAATGTTTGTGGACTATAAGTGATAATTAAAATTCCTCTCAATCTTACACAGTGCCCCTTTAAAGTGAGGCTAAACACGCGGTCAGAGACTTACTCCGCCCACAACTGCACCTCAAACAGACTCGCAGAAGTGGGTAAGAGACGCCCAGTGGGTGTGAACAGACAAGTGACACTTTCCAAACTGTCCACCTCAGCGGTGTTGGAGGGAGGAGTTTAGATAACTGTCAACTTGATGTGACGTCGGCTGAACTGAAAATGCACTGACAGCGTTTGACCATCGGCAGTACAGCCGCGGTTTTTACACACATACCTGCAAAATAAGTGAGTTTGCACAAAAATGTCAAAAAAAGGCCTGGAAACAGTAGATAATTCAGTTTCGACCCCAGATACACAGTTGGACAGTGAAAAAAAGTTGATTCTGAGTTTAGTTTCTCTTTAAAGGGGCACTGTGTAAAAAAATAAATAAATAAGTGATCCCACTTTTGAACACTAGAGGGAGCCTTTCACATGCATTTTGCTTATCTACCCTGCTGACATCTAGCGTCAATAATACACATTAGGGCCGTATAAAACATTTCAAATATGTATAAATGTATCACAATTGATGTGGATTGGTTAACAGTGCTCTCTTAAGTATTCATGTTGTAAAGAATAAATATGATTTAAATGTTTGTGGACTATATGTGATAATTAAAATTCCTCTCAATCTTACACAGTGCCCCTTTAAGGTTGAGGTGTGTGGCTTGTGGTGAGTAAGTAGAAAACTTCACTACTGTAAGTTATCTTCTTACTCTGTCTCTGTCTAATGAATCCAAAAGAAACTTTTGATTCTTTAATTGTTCACAATGAATTAAGTCTTTATTTAAGCTTTATAAAGGGTTTATTAAGACAAATTAAGATGTTGTTATTATAAGTACCTCTCCCTCCTCTCACTCTGTCCCAGGTGATGATGGGCGGGGCCTGGTTCCAGCAGGTTTTCGGGGACCCGGACCAGGTGGATCTGGATCTTCTTCTGTCCAAAGCTGTGAGCGCGGTGAGCCGACAGCTGGGCCTGAGCCAGAGCCCCGTGTGGAGCAGCGTGGTACTGCACCGGGTAAGAACTCGCTTTAGCTTCATCTACAGCAATTAGATCTAAAAATGTGTAAAATTTGAATCTGAACTCAGGCCTTGAGTTTGACACGTGCTCTAAATAATAGTATATTCAAATCTATAGTCTAACCCTGTGTGTAATCGACAGGACGGCAGTGTTTAGTTTCCAGAGAATCTGATGAATCTGATGTTGTGTTGACAGGACTGTATCCCACAGTACCAGCAGGGCACACACACAGAGTGGGTAAGTTGAGTGTGGGTTTGTTTCTTTCTGAGGATGTGTTGAGCCTCCTTACATAAGTGTTGTGTCTCTCTCCAGAGCTCATGCGGCGGTTCATCAGCGACTCGGCCTGCCTCTGTCCCTGGTCGGCTCCTCCTACGACGGCGTCTCTGTCAACGACGTCATCTTCAGCGGACGGACGGCTGTGGACGAGTTACTCCAGGAGAAGAAGTGACACAAACATATTGCACTGTGCCTTTACATTTAATAGAAAATAATGCAGCAGAAGGTGATTGTAGAGAAATGTATAATGTTAATAAAGAAACTAACGAGTGAGTTTGTTATTATACACGACTGAGCTGTTCATATTGACCCTTTATTTACGTAAAAGCATTTACAGTCACATCAAACTAACTAAACTAAAGTGAAGCCTGAGCTTTATCGCAGACCCAGTTTCTTCTTCTCCTTCTGCTTCTTGCGGACCACCTCGAGGTTGCGGTCTTTCCACATGCTCTTCCTCAGTTTGATCGGACGCTGCCCACGTACTTCCCTGTCACGGCACAGAAACACACAACCGCGTTAGATTTACAGCAATGTATTACATGCCTCAAGGAAATATGTTAACAATGAGATGCAAATACACTATAACATTCTCTTAATTTATAACAGCTACTCTCTGTCTCTCAGCTCTCTTGCTGTGTTTGGACCGGACAGCGTTTTTGCGTCCATTTTAATGTTAAGTCAATGTAAGCTTGCGTCTTGAGCGTTCAAGCGTATTTGCGGTGCCAATTGGTGTCTGGGGCTTCTGTTGACGCGCCTTCATGCCTCTGAAGACCCTCTTGCGCCACAGGAGTTAGAAAAACCTATCTTCAGACTAGGGATGGGACGATTTAAAGCGAACCCTGGATATAATCACATGTTTATCCTAAAACACTTATAATATCATCACTTATATAAATACAGGACAAATACCTTGGAAATATTTGTAGTTTTATTAAAAAGTGTTATGAAGAAATGAAATGGAGGCTGCCATTTTGCTGCGGTTATGACATAAAATAGTGTTGTCAGGGTAACAGGTAACTAAGCAACAGTTAAACCTCAGTTAAACTTTGTCAGTTTGAGCCGAGCCAAATACAGAACGATTATGTGAATCTAGTAAAACTGAAGATAATCCAGAGGAAGAGGTAGAACTGGGACACTGTCAGTGGTGTTTTTGTTTCAACTGTTCAACAGATGAAACTGTGGGGAGTAAATCCATGGAAACACTATTTATGTCATCAACCAAAATGGTGGCTCCCAGTGGCTTGAAAACAACATAAACAATGACAATTTTTAAAAAATAGTAGCAGTTATATATTTGTTTGTAATTTATTTTAATAAGCATGACCAGTACTAGTGTTTTAGCCACATTTGTCTTCATAAGGGATTCCCTTTAAAAATTTGCACTCACAATTATTGTGACCAAAATAATTGTGATTAACGATATTATCGCAATAATTTACTAAACGTAAAAGTGCACAGATTCAAAATCACTGAAATATGTATTAGCGCACAACATGTATGTGTTTGAACAAGTAGGTAATGTATTTTGTCTAAGTCAATCAATAATGAATTTAAAGTGAACAAATGTTTACACTGTTGAGCAGAGATCTAAACTTTGTCTCAGAGTCATTTTTGACTTTAACACATGAACCAGTTCACAGCGTCAGATTTTAGATGCTCTTATGAAAAAACGCCATGATTATTTAATTGCGGTCCTTAATTATCGCGATTAACAATAATATCGTCCCATCCCTACTTCAGACACGTTGGAAGCCGCGTCAGCCAATCAGAGACTCCACTCCTGTGACACGTGACAGTTCTCCTCTCACATCAAGGGGAAAGGACTGTTTACTTAAGTCTTTTAATCACTTTTTTAACGAAAGGTCAACATCTGGAGACACGGCATAACAAACTGGACTGACAACGCCTCACATGGATCTATTAAAAATGCTCGTTGCCGCGTTTAAACCACTGCTGTATGACGTGACACTGGAGGAGGACAGAGACAGCAAAAGGAGGAGGAGAAAGTCATGCGATCGGGTAAGCTATGTTTTATAAATGCAACAAGCCTCTCTATCTCTCTCAGTGATCTGTCTACGAGCAAAACAAATCCTGCAAACAAGCGGGAACTCAAAGAAGCGCGTTGGGGCGTCAGCTTTAAAAATATTCTGCGTCAAAATACACTTTGACCCTTAAACGCCGTCCGGTCTGAACGCAGCCTCAGACTCACCGTTCATCTCTCTCATGGCTCTCACGTAGTCGTTTGGATCTTTGAAGCTCACAAAGCCGTAGCCCTTTGTCTTTCCTGTCCTTTTGTCTCGCACAACCTGAAAAACAAACACGCTGTGAATAACCTGTCCATGGAGTTTTATCAGAAAATAGTGCATATGACAGGTATTTCGATCATTACATTCAAGATTTATTTATTTATTCATGAAGTTGTCTGAAGTCACAGAGCTCCAAGTCCATTTTTATCAAGTCAAGTCTCAAGTCCACACTTCTGTAAATCTGTTTGTTGTGTTTCGACCAGCTGGAGAACACCTCAGTTTAGATCCGATAAAACGACAGAACGCACAGACCTTGGCTTTGAGGAAGGACGGGTATCTGCTGAAGGCTCGGGCCAGGATGTCGTCGTTCACCTCGTTTCCCAGGTCTCCGCAGAAGATCCTGAAGTCGTCTGAAACAGCATTTACACATACAAATGTGACGTGTTATACTCAAGCCTGTCAGCGCTCGATAAAGTCATAATGTGTTGGGTTTTTTAGGTGATTAAATCAGTTTGCATAATGTATTTTTTGATACTTCATGCAATGCAGAAGAATTGTATTTTCACACTGCTCTTTACATCAGATACAAGTGTCCAATGAACAGGTAATTTTTCAGTTCAACCAAGCTGCAGCACAGGTTCAGAAGTGTAACATTTATGAGTCCCGATGTGTGTATTGCCAATGAGCTTGTCACAATACGTCCCGATATCGATACATCGAGTACTACAGCCCTAGTGTGAGTACATAAACAAAAAACATCAAAACATGAAACAATAAGACCCAGCACAGTGATCTGTCCCAGACACAGATTGTAAAACGTGCTGCAGTGTAACCCCGGGCTCACACTGCATCCAGTCCAACTCCGGTGCAGCCACTGGAGTCTTAACTTCTCTTGACAAGTCCGAGAGTGACTCACACGGCTACAGTCCAGTCTGGTGTCTCCAGTACGGCCAATCCGGCGCAGCGAAAACGTTTTGTTGGTTTCAAATTTTGGCCGGACGCCAGAGCACACCGGAGCCCTTTTTGGTGAAATGGTGAAAACAAGACACGATAAACAGGAAACAAAGTGAGCGTGGGTGAAGTGAATCCGGTGATTTTCAAAATAAAATCATTACGTTTCCACTAATAATACAAAATAGGTCTAAACTCAACATATACACGATTATATAACACAGAGGATGTAAATAAACGTCTCGTGCTTATTCATTGTGGGCGAAAAATCCAACAGAAAATGAACTGACGTGAAACAAGCCCAAAACTCGGCGCATATGTTCTTTGTTTACAGAAACGTGCTCAGCGATCGCATAATCTCACAAGTTGAGCGTAAACCTCCGTGAGTTCAGGGTCTGGCGAGGTCGGCACCAGAGCCTGTGGCTGCAGCAGGACTGCAGACCTCCGGAGCTAATGTGAGTCACCCACCGTAACAAGACCGCTCCGGTGACTGCACCAGAGTTTGACTGGAGGCAGTGTGAGCCCGGGGTTAGTGTGGAACTCAAGTCATTAATATAAAACTATGTGTGTCATGTCAATCAACTCTTAATACGTTATTGTGTTTTTTTCTAATTGTTCAGGTAAAAGTTGTCTTAAAGGGACTGTACCTGATTTTTGCATCCTAAAAATGTAAACAAACAGAAATAATTAATTTTAACCTTTTTCCTTCAGGCTACATGATTTCCTCACGTAGCTAATGCATTCTGAGCTTCAGAATTGTTCATCATGATGAGTTTTAATGTTTTTTCACAGCTTTTAACAGCGAGGTGAGTCACTATGCTAACAACAGTTAGCCACAATGCTAAAAACAAAAACAGAAAAAGCTGCACACAAACGGGATTTTATTAGACATAGACAGGACTTTGGGGACTAATTTCTACCTGATTAGATACATTAACAAGGCATCAGTGCCAGGGCGAAATTGCTTTTAGGTTATCTTGTTGCAAAAAAAATTGAGTACAGTCCCTTTAAAGCAGACCCTAAACTGTGGAGACGCTCCATAAACGAGAAACCGTTTTTGGCTAAACTTCAGGATGAATCTGGGACAGTTTGGTAACTAAAAACATTTATAGACAGTATGTGACACTCATAAATACTGCACCTGAGTCCCACTCCAGCAGAGACGCATCTTCCCAGGACGTCCCGGCGGCTGTGCGGATACACTTCTTCATCTTGTCTCCTTTTGACTTCTTCTTGTCTTCAGACACAGTCTCCACCTGCAGCAGAAACAGGTCAGAGCTACGCCTGTTTTTTATTCTACCGTTTGGGCAATAATATTTGGACTACAAGCAAAGATACATGCTCCATATTCAAGTCAATCAAATCAAAGGAATATAAAGAGTGACACTTCACTGACACTTCAAGTAAGAATTTGTACTTTGATGAGCTGCATACCTTCACTCACTACTTGAGTATATTTGTATTAAAGCAACAGAACTTTTACTAGAGTAAATGTGGAGATTTACTTTTAGCACAAGGAGAACCTTAAAGTGACAAAAACGATTTTAACACAACTGTTTGCTGCAGCACTCTCTTGTTGTCTAATACAATTGTGTGTCTGTTGAAACGTGTTGCCGTCATAACTTCACAGTACAAAGCGATGTTGTTACCTCCACCCGCGTCGGCTCAGGCTCGGGGCGGCTGGCTCTCGCTTTACTGACGCTCTCCTCCGGCTCCTTCTTGTTCAACAGTCCCGCTGCCATGACGGCGGCCTGCTGCTCCGCCACGCGCGCCGCCAGCTCCTCCTGGAACACACACACACAGGTCACGACCTCTCTCACAGCCCGAGGACGTGAAACCAGACTGAACCAAGTCAAAATTAGAAAATATTATAAGCTGTCACATGGGCTTTAAATGAAGAACAAGTTTGATGACGTCAGAGTTGGGAGACGAGGGCATTCTACATTTTCAAATCAAATTAAATCAATTTATTTTTGTATAGCCCAAAATCACAACAACAGTCGTCTCTGAGGACTTCCCAAGATTATTATTTTAGCAAAGGAAATAAAAATAAAACAATACATATTCAATGAAACAATACACATTCAATGAAACATTTGATCGAGCATGTCAAAGCAGATTATTAGTAGAGCAGATGAATGATTGTCCAGAGTATCCCCTGTCCTTAGACCCTCCTTCTGTCCTTAGTCCCTCCTTCTGTCCTTAGTCCCTCCTTCTGTCCTTAGACCCTCCTTCTGTCCTTAGACCCTCCTTCTGTCCTTAGACTCTCCTTCTGTCCTTAGACTCTCCTTCTGTCCTTAGACCCTCCTTCTGTCCTTGAGACCCTCCTTCTGTCCTTAGACCCTCCTTCTGTCCTTAGTCCTCCTTCTGTCCTTAGACCTCCTTCTGTCCTTAGACCCTCCTTCTGTCCTTAGACCCTCCTTCTGTCCTTAGTCCCTCCTTCTGTCCTTAGACCCTCCTTCTGTCCTTAGACCCTCCTTCTGTCCTTAGACCCTCCTTCTGTCCTTAGACCCTCCTTCTGTCCTTAGACTCTCCTTCTGTCCTTAGACCCTCCTTCTGTCCTTAGTCTCTCCTTCTCGGCAGGAAAAACTCAAAAAACTCTAAGGGAAAAAGAGAAACCTCGAGGAGAACCACAGTGAAGATGAAGAAGGGATCCACTCCCATGGACGGACAGGCTGTAGATGTAAGACTAAAGTTATTGAGTTTATGTTTGTAGAGCCAGAGACATTTTCTATTGTATATTTATGGCTCAAGTATTTCTACCCTGTTACATTAGAGAAGCTTTGGCTCAACTACACTGTTGCTACTTCCAAGTGTGATTTATGAACAGGAAACATGCATTAAAACCCTAGAAAACTGCTAAACTGAGACGCTTGCTCTTAAAGGGGACCTATTATGTCAAATTCACTTTTCTAAGTTTTTAACCTTGTTATAATGGCCTTCCTTCATCATTAGTTTACTCAAAGTTATATTTGAATTGATTCCTGCATGTTTGAGTAATCTTGTATGGTTCTACTGCTGCAGCTCAACTGCTCAGAAATCCCTGTTCTCACCTACCACCTATCCCCTCCCACTTGTCTGTATTTACTTGTTATACTTCTAAATATTAATACTCAAAGTGAAGCATAAATGGTTCAAAACTGTCCCATAGCCACTTTCCAACAATAATAATTTGTTATTTTAGGTACATTGCTTTTTACAGTTACATTTTAAAATGAAGAGGCGGGGCTTATCAGATCTGCAGTTTTGAACAGGAAGTCAGTAGAGCTGTTTCTATTTTAAGCTGTTTTAGATCAACTTTGTGTTTTATAATGAACCAAAAGTAAATAACTGATCTACATATATTCTAGTTTCTTACTAAATACAAACCAAAAACACAATAGGACCCCTTTAAAGGAGACCTATTGTGATTTGTCTGTATATTTAGAATGAAACTATGACAGATGCAGATGCAAGGTTCACTAACTCCCTGTTCAAAACTGCAGAACTGGTAAGCTTCATTGTAAAATTGAAGTTTAATAAGCCAAAAAAAAAAAAAAATACTATTTTTTGTTGTTGGAAAGCGTCCACAACTTTGAACCCGTCATGTTTTATTTGTAATCCTAATGTTTAAATAAATAAAGATAAGTGGGCGGGGTTAGGTGGTAGGTGAAGACAGGTATTTCCGGAGCACTGGAGCATCAGCTGCAGGACAATAAAAGCAAGAAATCCATCCAAATACAACTGTAGGTAAACTAATGATAGAGAGAACACTGGTGTAACGACTCACACAAGAAGAATGTACACAATAGGTCCCCTTTAAAGGAACCGTATGTAAGCTGCACAACTAGTGGTTTTAGAAAGGTATAACAATCACAAATGAACATGGGTTGCCAGAGTGTGAAATGGCCCACACATTGAAAATAGGATGCTACTGATTACTGATTCAAAATTGACTTCAGCTTCTAAGAAACCAAACTGGCAACCCAACTGAGAGAGTCATGTGAGGCTCATTCTGCTTTCTGATTGGATAATAAATGTAAACATCAACAAAGGGACCTCATGTCCATTGATTTTTTAATTAAGAATACCTCAGAATTACATTGACTTTCAGTAAAAATAATAGCATATTTGGACATGTTGACCTTGTATCTGTGGACACATAATTCATGTTTATGAAATCTGACATCAAAATCTTACATATGGTTCCTTTAACTTCAGTGAAACAAATAGTTCAGTTTATTTATTTGTCTAGTTCTTTTTCATTTTCGTGAGTCTCGGTTCCGGAGCCCGTGCGTTCCGGAGCCCGTGCGTTCCGTCTCCGGGTTGGATGTGGAGTGCGCAGCAGAACGGGCACCGTGCCAAAAGCAGAACAGGCGAAAATGCATAATAGCACCTCAAAACCAAGCTGTCCCGCTGAAGCGGTCATAAAAAAGACTCGCGCTTTTGTAGCTCACAGTGGGTCATGTGTTCAGCACATTATTCTCTTCATTTGTACAAAAGACACTAAACTTCACATAACCAGGCAGGGCTTCGCGATCGACTCCTCCTGCCTCCGAGAGCTACCGGTAACTCGCGATCGACGTATTGAGCACCCCTGGTTTATATGATAAGTGGCTACTGTATCTAACAGGCGTTTTGTCGATTTATTCAGTTAGTTTTTTCGACTTAGTAAAATATCATATACCATGGTCAAGAACTGCACCTGTAAATAATCTGAAGAAATTCTTCTAAAATCCACCAAAATACAGGAAATTACTTCTGTTTTCAGCAAAAGTTTCCAGGGAAGAACACCCCTTTTATGCAGGAGTTTAGCCTGTATACATTTCTCACCTCAACTCAAAATTTCTCATCTCAAGTTTCTCCTTATTACATTGATCTCAATTATCATAGCTAATCTGTAAATGTATTATTATCACTAAGATCAGACCTATTTCCTTAAAACATAGATGTCACTATTATTACGATTAAAATGCAACTGAAATCTTAACTGCGAAAAATTTTCAGTCAAATCAATTTTTTTTGCTTTAACCCCTGGCTTACTTGCACATAAAGATTTTTTATATTTATTTTGCAAATCATACGTATGAAACCTTTGCTTTAGTCTACATGAGCCTGTTATGTGAGTATTTTCTAAAAATGAAAATCGAAAATGAAAAACACATACAAGAATTTCGAACCAGCGCATCGTTGAACTAGTGGTGGCTCAACGCTCTACTCACTCAACAGGCTGAGCCAAATGACGGCTGATGTCATTACCCAGCAGGTTAACTTTGATCAATCTGCTCGAAATACAAGGTCTTAAAAAAGCCACTTCAAAAGACCTAAACACCTAATTTTGACAAATTTAAGACTTTTTAAGACCCCGTGGGAACCCTGCAAACTGACGGTTGGACATGACTGAATCTTGATCTCTCGATGTATCGATGAACTGCCTCGGCCTACAGCAGGACGGTGTCAGAACAAATTATCCCCAATTTATTTTTGAATCCAAAATGATTTAGAATTTTCCAAAACTTTTGGCAAAACCTATGGAATTCCAAAACTTTTCAGGGCCTGGAAATTAGACTAGAATCTTCCATGACTTTTCCAAGTTTTCCAAGACTGTACCAACCCTGTTATTTGTTTAATTTCAAAATGTTACTTTAACTCAACTTGTTTGTTTCTTTGCGTGTCACTTGTGTTTTGCCAAACGTTTCTAGAACATGTGTTAGGGACTTGACAGTTTGCCCAGCTCTGCTATAGACTGTTCCCATGTTCTCCAGGCCAGTCCAACCCCTGACAGAGCGTGTGGAGCGTCTGGAGCGTGTGCAGCTGTAGTTACCATGCGCGCCTGCCTCTGCGTGCGCTCCGGTTTGCGTACGATGGTGGCGGGAGGAGCGGAGTAGACCGTGGGCGCCGCCTGGATGACCGGAGTGCTGCTGGAAACCGCGGGAGACAGACTGGACTCACCCACGGGACTCATCATGTCGCCCACCTGAGAGAGACACACAGACACAAGCAGCATCTCTGATTACTTCTGTGACAAGAGTAAGGACGCAATCTTCCCGTCCTGTAGAGAGTTAGAATGTTGTGGTGATCTTACCCCAGCAGCAGGGACGCTCATGTGCTGCAGAGTCTGGATGGGCTGGGACACCTGAGGGAGCTGCGCCGGGTTCTGCAGAGGAGGAGGAACCATCATGGGTGGAGGAGGAGGGGGGCGTGGCAGGGGCGGGGCCACGGGCAGACGCGTTCCCGGTCTCTGCAGGATGTGTGGGACGAAGGCCGGGCGCATCATGGGAGGAGGAGCCCGCACTAACAACAACAACAAAAACAACAACAACAAAGGTTCATCAGGGTTACTACTAAGAGAAAATCTGTATATTTCATTCTCATCGTCACAGAGCATCTCAGCTAGTCCAGTGTGAACAGAACAAACGTGGGAAGTATTTTAGCACAAAAAGTAGTTTTTGTATCAGTCGATCAATCAAAAACTTTATTTGCTGCAAAAGGGCCAATAGAGGAGACACACAGAGCAGGAAACATTCTTAAGTACATAAATAATAAGTGCTCTAGGGATTATTTGTTTCTCAACACAGGAGATGCGTACGCAGCCTGACAGCAGAAAGAGCTGCGGCTGATTGACACAAACCAAAGCAGTAACACTCTCCAGGGCTGTCAGACGTCAGTCAGTCAAACCGGTTCAGACCTGATCCAAACAGCTGCTCTCGTCCTGTTTTATAGTTTTTATCACAGAAGGTCTGGGGAGCAGTCTAACTGTCTACTGTGCATGCTCCAGTAGAGTAGAAAGTGACATCGACTATAATAATCCCTCTATACTTAGAATATAAGTGCATATTCTCGAGGTCGGACTGATGAAGTGGCGTGACGTTTAGTTTGTTTGCCGACGACGCAAAGGGGAAAACATCAACTAGCTGTGCAACCACCACTGTGCGATGGTGAGTGAAAAATAAAATGTATACGTTGTTACTTTACGTTATTTTCCCCTTTATTTGGTGTTGCCTCAACAAAAAACGTCATGATGACACTAGTTCGACCCCGAGAATCGACACCCTGCTGCTAAATAGCAGCATGTCCATATGCAAAAGAAAGCTCCACAGCCTTTCTTTTCTACGTGTGAGGATGATGGAAAGTCTCACTTTAGCCACGTTTCCATTGGCTTGGGTCCCTAGACCGGTTCACTTTGGAGCGGTTTGGGCTGCTTATGTTAATAATGGTGAGTGTTTCCACTGCAGGTCCAGGCTCCTAAGGGTCTGCTACAAGAGCTGCTAACGTCACTCACACATTACACAGGCTTTCTTAAATAAATAAAAAAGAAAATGTACCTGAATTACACTTTTTCTTCCCGGCGTCAATCTGAGCGATTCACAAAAGATGCGTAATAATTTGACGTCTGTGGCTGTGACATGAAGATCACGTTGGTGTAAACAAGAAACTACTTCCGGTTTATCGTCACTTTTATATAATTATTTAGCTTTTTTTGCAAAGTCTCAGCGACTCTATGATGCTTATTAAACTGTTTTGTTTCATGCTTGAGGCTGGATTATGTTGGACACATTACTCACAGGATTTACAATTTATACAGTGTTTTGCCTCGACAAACAGGAAACAGCTGATGCTAATGCGCTATTTCCTATTGGAACAACAAGAAAAAAATTTTCATCAGTGGCAATGCAGTGATTACTCACAGTATCAAGTCTGCATTAGTTGAGGAACATTATTTCATGTTTCTGTCTGCTCTTTTCCGTCTGTTTTGGCCTGAGTCTGTGCTTTCTCTTGTCCAATCATCGATCCTAAAGGAGGACCGCTGTGAGGTCCGCTCCAGGGTCCTGGGCAAAGGCAGGGCCAAAAGCGGTTCGCTATGGACCCAGCAAACGGGGTGGAACGGGTCACTTTGCGCAATGGAAACAGCATAGAACCGTACCGTACCGCCCCGACCTGAGCCTATGGAAACAGCACTTTTGGATCCTTTGAGTAGATTTCCCAGTTTGATCATCACATAAAGTGGAAAGACTTGCAGTCTATGGACTCTTTGAGCCGCACAGACCCTTCACCAGAGTTACACTCAACAACTTTGTTTAAGCTACTTCTATCACTGACTAGCTGCCTTATATTGATTTGTATGTTGATTGTAAATGAGTGAATATTACAGTGAGTTACTTTGCCTATTGCTTAACAGAGACCTATTGTGATTTTTCTGTAATATTAGGATGAAACTATGGCATAAGCACTTCGATAATTCATAATTTGTTCATTGCAAAACACAAAAATGTTAAAACGGCTTAGAAATAGAAACAGGTTCACTGACTTCCTGTTCAAAACTGAGATAGATACAAAGATACAATTTAACTTTAACAAGCTGCAAATTTAAAAATGTAATTTCTTTGTTGTTGTAGAGTGTCTACATGACAATTTTGAACCCTGTATGTTTTACACACCATCCTAATTCTTAAGTAATCACAAGTAAATACAGACAAGTGGACGGGGAACCTAGACCATTTGCCTGGTGTGATGTTGTCAGTTCAGACTGTGTGCACATGAGCTTTGTATGAGGGTCACAGCTGCTTTACCTGGAGTCACAAAGGCCGGTCCTGGAGGTCCCACAAAGCCTGCAGCTCGAGCATCTAGCGTCTGCTGGACCTGCACAGAACACTGGCGTTAGGCAGGACAGAGGACTGCAGGAGAGAACAAAACCTACAAACAAGACACTGGAAGACTCTGCTGCAAGATATGGGTGGAAAAGGAAAGTATTGACTGAGAAAAAAGAGGAAAGCTAGTATTTTCTCAAACCAGCTGCTCACACACAAACTCCTCCTCTTGTTTTCACGGTCCTACATCCCCCAGAGTAAGAATTTGTGTCAGGAGCATCACTGTGAGGTTCACAAGCTGCACGAGCGCGAGGAGACAGCATGAAAATAAAGAAGAAACATTGCCTCTAACCTGCTGGTAGGTGTTGGTGCCGATGATGGGCCGAACCATGGGCATAGCCAGGGCCATGGGCATCGCCTCCATCACTGCGGGACCTCCAGGGACCGGCCCCCCGAGGACCTCCTGCTCAAAGCTATAGGAACAAGTCAGAACAGTGCACATGTTAGTACACCCACAACACACGTGTGCACATCAGAGCACACTCTAAACACACTTCAGTTTATGTTTTTGTCATGTAAGAAAAGGATGTGACTTAAGGCTATACTAGACAATGCAAATCTAATATGGTGGATTCACACCAGACAGCGTCTTTGAGTTTTGCGTCCATTTTTTAATGTTAAGTCAATGCAAACCAGACAGCGTTCAAGTGTATTTGCGGCGCGTCTGTGGCATCTGTTGATGCCCATTTCTGCGTCTGAAAATGCGTTTTGCGAGTGGAAGTTGGGAAAATCCATTCGACGCGTTGGAAGTCTACGTCAGTAAATCAGAGACTACACTCCTGTGACATATGACATGCTGCTGTTCTTCTCTCACATCCAGGGGAAGAGGACTGTTTACACAAGTCTTTTAATCACTTTTTTAACAAAAAGTCGCTTGTTTGGGGGCTTTCAAAGACTTGGTCGTTCGTTGGTCTTAAAATCTGGAGACATGGCAAAACAAACAACATGGGACATGATCTGGACTGACAACGCACTCACATAAATCTATTAAAAATGCTTGTTGCCGTGTTTGAACCACTGCTGTACAACGCGACACTGGAGGAGCCGAGGAAGACAGAGACAGCAAAAGGACACTGTCTGGAGGAGAAAGGTGTGCGATCGGGTAAACTACGTTTTATAAATGCAGCGCATTGGGGTGTTTTGGACGCCTATTTGGACGTCAGCTTCGAAAATGTTCTTCGTCAAAATACTCTTTTATGCGCGAATTTGACGAATAGTACGCTGTGTCTGGTGTGAACGCAGCATTACATTGAAAAGACTACACATTTAAGGAATATTCATTTCTTTCATCTCTTCTGTGTTATTATTATAAACATGACAAACGATGACCTTTCTGAACAGAGCTGGTGTAGTTTTAAAGTGCAGCCTGTTTCAGGTTCTTGACAAAGGGCGACTTTACTCTGATGAAAATAATGGTTTAAAATCATGAAATAGATGACATAAGTATCACAAAAAGTGTCTCTATTCTACGACGGACACACTTTTGAGTTCTGGTTGATCGTAATGATTGAATTGTAATGAATTACTCAAGCCTAAAACGACATAAAAACACTTTACTCACAGAGCCATCTCCGCCTCCATCTCCTTCAGTCGCTCCTCGCCCAGTTTCCCGCCATCCTGGAGAAAACAAACACAGCATTATTACAGTCTGAGGAGCTTTAGTAACACGCAGATCTCATAGAGCTGCGGCTGCAGGTTAAAGGAGACTTATTGTGTTTTTCCATGGATATAGTATTAAACTGACACGTGTTTTTGGAAAGCTGCTTGTGAACTTTGGCTGCGTTTTCTTCTGCTCCTGAGCGTCACTGTCATGTCAGAAAAGAGATGATTTGTGATTGTTTTTTAAGTTTGATCCTAGAGCATGGACATTTGGGAAATTCATCACAATGTGAACTTTAAGCACATTTTAATGTTTAATCACTCTTAATAATAAAAACACTCAATGATTTTAAAATATGTCATTCTTTGATGCCACACAATCTTTAATGTATTATTTTAATCACTTTTGACTGAAGGGCTAAGCCAGATTTGGGCAAACTGTGGCCCGGGGGCCGGATGCGGCCCTTGACCTGTTTTAATCAGGCCCCAAGAACGTTTTCTAGAAACAACCATGTTTAGCAAAGTACTTTGACAAGCAAAAAAACAAAACAAAAAACAAGTTGAGCTAAAGTAACATTACATTTTGAGATTAAACAAATAATTTTATCATCATTATATATACATTACAGTCCCTGACAAAAGTCTTGTCGCTTATCCATTTTGTAGAAACAAAAGCTTATAACCTGACTTTAAATAATCGATTGGTTTTAGAAATGTCTCATATGAAAGCTAAAGCCCTCCCAATATGCTCAATATACTAAAATAAATTTGCTTCACTGAAGAAAGATTGATCATTTAATGAACACAGAACTGGAGGCCATTTCTAGACAGAATTCTGCAAACTGTTCTGGTTGACACAGGCACTTGAGGTGACCAGGCCTGGTGGAGCTCTGCTGCAGTGGAAAAGGGCTGGCCTTGGCTTTTCGAATCAACAAACGGTCCTCCCGAGCAGTTGTCTTGCGGGGTCTGCCGGACCTGGGCTTGTCAGAAACATCTTCAGTCTTTTCAGATCTTTTTCTTATTCTTTGTACTTGACGCTGAGACACATTGAAGGTGTCGGCCACCTCAGCAGTGGATCTGGTCTTCAGCCTCTTGATAATTAACGCTTTGGTCTCAGGGTGGATCTTAGGCATGTTGTCAGCGCTCAAGTTGCAGTTGATGTGAAGGTCTTTTTCTACAGACCCACTAATTGACTGATCAGTAACTGATCACAGGTGAGGCTGTAATCTAGGATTGGGTGCATCATAGGACAAGGCCACAAGACTTTTGTCTTGCCAAATCTGACCTTTCTGTGTTCATTAAATGATCAATCTTTCTTCAGTGAAGCAAATTTATTTTAGTATATTGAGCATATTGGGAGGACATTTCTAAAACCAATCGATTAATTTAAAGTCAGGTTATAAGCTTTTGTTTCTACAAAATGGATAAGCGACAAGACTTTTGTCAGGGACAGGGACTGTATTAAAAAACTTTTAAAAAACTCATAAATATGAGAAAAACATTGGATTTTGTCCGAGAATAAAGTCAAAGCGAATGAAAGTTTATATTTTTCTAGATTGACATTTTACAAAACTAAATCATAATTTTAATAACGTACACACACGTGGGACGTCTTTACAAAGAACAAAATGATACATTTAATAAATTGTGTTTTAAGCAAAGGTTTAAACAGCCAAAGTGAACTGTTATCCTGCGTCACTCACACAGACACTGAAGACAGTTCCTAAAGCTCTGCTACTTTTTCCCCTCATAATATTATAGTTTTTTACACTCTTGTAAAACCTAAAGGCTTAATCTTAACAAACTGAGACTGTTCATGGTTTATTCTCAGAAAAAAAATCTGCCTTTCTTTTTTTCTTTTCTTGAAAAAATTACAACTTTTTAAATAATCTTGAGAGCTACAGGTCTGCAGCCAGATACTCTTAGCTTTTATGAAATAATGAGAATTTGTTATGTGTGCATTTCGACCCTCTGCTACTTAAATGTATTTTAATATGGCCCTTGAGTAAACATAATTGCCCGCTTCTGAGCTAAAATCACTTGCTTGGACTTTTTTTCAGAGGTAATAAATAATAGTATAAAAGAAAAAATATTAGCTATGATAAAAGACAAAGTATAAGGGCATGCAAAGGAAAAGTACACCAAATAATAAAATAAGATAATAAAAATATATACAGCAATCATAACAATAGTGCAATTTGTCAGTGCAAGTAGATAAGAAAATACTAGCATGAGAAATAAAGCTACAGGACACAAGATTACTCAAACGCACAGCTTTTGGCACGAGCGGACGATACATAATCATGAGTTATATTTAGCAGCTCACAGAAAACGTCACGTACCTTGCAGAAGTTTAAACGTGCACGAGCCTTGTAGCTGGAGAGAGCTGCTAGCTTAGTTAGCTTCGGTTAGCTTTAGCTCACACAAACCCGCTTCCTCTTCGCTCAAACCTGAACAAACGATACAGCCGCCGGTCTCTAAGCTTATAAGTTCAAAATATGATGAAAGGTGACGCGTGAAGCCGGTCAAAAGCGCATTTAGCCGCAGATTAGCATGTTAGCACCTCAGAGCTTGTTGACATCGGACATCTTTGTTTTTCTTCGCGGCGCAGACTCGGCTGTGTGCACATGTTCTTAGTGCGTTACCGCCCCCTACAGACTGTGGGCATGCAATTTCAGAGTTAGCAAAGTAACAAAGGATTTTTCTCAAGTAGGCTACTGTAGTTTAGTTTTGAGTATCTTTTCCTTTTTTTACTTTTACTTCTTTTATAATCAGGTGAGTTACTTCATAAGTCCATAAACATTTGTTATTCATCTTAAAACCAGGTCAAAGCTGCTGATGTCGTGTATCAGAGCTTTGTGAACAAATTATGAAGTGAAAATCGCCAAAACCTTTATAATTCCTAACAAAAATGACCTGCTTATCACATGATAAAAGTCAGATGAATTATAATTAATTGACTGTAAAGCTCATCTCACACATCACAACATCACAAACCAACTTTATGCTCTTAAAACCTAGATTTCTGGTATTTTTTCTGGTTCAGATGGTTTTAATTGATGTGTCTAGAATATATGACTTGTTTTGATGTGTTTTCTGACTTGTTTCAATAAATTTGTTTCAAGACAAATTATTTGCTAATGTAGTAAAATGTTTTTACTTCACAAAATATCTGATATTCAACAACAGAACAAGACACTGTATGTCACCAGCATCAAAACAAAAAATCTGCAGATCATTTTACTTTACGAGTCAAATTGTCTCTCTCTCTCTCCTTCTCCATCTCTCTCATTCTCCCTCGCTCTCTCCCTCCATCTCTTCTCTCTCTCTCTTTATCTCTCTCTCTTTCTCCCTCTCTTTCTCTCTCTCTGCATGTTTCTCCCCGTGTCTGGGTGAGTTTCCTCTGGGCACTCCGGTTCCCCCTACCAACCAATTACATGCACGTTAGGGTAATATCCTCCAGCTACGGTAGTCCTGACCAAGCCTAGCAACAACATCTGGAGATGGGTCCCGAGCGCTGCACTGTGCTGCTCCTGAGGAGATGCTCCAGAGGCATTGAAGGATCCAGGGGTCAAATGCAGAGGACACATTTCCCTACGGCAGAGGTTCTCAAACTTTTCAGCACTGGGGCACCCCAGCGTTCTTGCCCTAAGCCGAGGCACCCCTGACAATTTTACATATTTTTTACTTTAAATAGGGTGTTTTTTACCTATTTAAAATGTGCACAGCTGATTGCACGTTGAAATTGAAAAATCGCAATAAAAACACCACACAAAGTTTTTATTAAATTCAAATGTGATATTCTGTATTCTGAAATATTTTTAATTATTTTTTCCTAATGGATTATGTCATTTTATTATTATTAAAAAAAATAATAATAATAAAATCAGAAGCTGAATTTTAAAATCAGCTTCTGATTTTAAAATAATTTTAAAATCAGAAGCTCTCATGGGGCCCCAACCCTGAATCAATCTAGCTCCACCCCTGTAAACCCAGCGCACAGAAGCTTCAGTGTGACGAGACTGTCTTGCGTGAACAGAGGAGAGAAAACGCTGCTGTTCCACAAACTTTTGTCAGGACAGGACTTCTGTTTTACAAATGCAAAAGCTCCAAAGATCACTGACGATTTCCGCGTTGCGCCGTTACGCGCCGCATCACGTTTCTAATCCCGTATGTTTTATTTCACTGTTTGTTTCAGACCTTTTCTCCGCGGATATAGGGCAGATTTGAACAAATGAAGCACCCAATATGAAGCTCTAGTTTCATAGAATATTACTGGTGTGGCAAACGCTTCTTTAAAGACACAATCTGCTGCTCATTAAGCTCTGATATGACACAGACACACGCAGCCCATAGATCCATGACGCAGCCTCTCTGAAGTGAGGATGGGAGAGAGGAAAAAAGAAAAGCTGTCAGAACGTAAATGTTTCTGAGTGAGGCAAAGAGCGCTCTGGGTGTTCACAACTGCTGGTCTATTCGAAAGCCTTTATTTGAAAAATTCTATCAGACTCAACACTTTCCCGCGGCACCCCTGGACTCACGTCACGGCACCCCAGGGTGCCGCGGCACCCCATTTGAGAACCTCTGCCCTACGGGACAATAAAGTATACCTTAACCTTAACCTTACCTCTCTCTCTCTTTCTCTCTTTCTTTCTCTCTATAATTGACTTACAATTAAGTGAATAATTAAAATAAATAATCATCAGAATAATGGATTATCAAAATAACTGAGTTGGTGCTTCAGTCGGAGGCACACAGCAGCAGAGTGAGTCTTGTGTCCACACTCAGGACTCAGGACACACCTCTGAACCTGGACCTTGGCCAGAGTCTGATATAGATAAGATAACAACTCTGCCCTGCTGTGTGTTCGTTTAGAGACTAGAAGCACAGTTTTAATACATCTGTGCTGTTCAGAAGGAAAGGACAGTGAAGCATGTGCGGTTCACAAGAGTCACAGAGACACTTTACAACAAGAAAAATCACTCAAAATCTGCTGCTTGTCACATTAAAATCTTACAAAGAAGAGGCGGGGCTTATCGCTATAAAAAGGCGGGGCTTATCATTACAAAGAGGTGGGGCTTAAAAGGCGTGGCTTAGCACTATTGACCCTTTGCACCTACGTCACACGATTGCATGCGTGCCCCATGATGGAGGCAGAAGTGTGTGTACGCAGGATTACAGGGAGCGCAAAACTGACATATTCTCATATATTTCCTTATTTTTGGTAAAGAAAGTAATGGATGCTTCTAGTGCATGTTCAGTACATTTGTCTGAGGGAGTAGGACGTCTTTTAGACGCACAAAGCAATCCATTCTTAGGGTCGAATTGGCGTCATTGTGATGTTTTTTGTTGTGGCAACGCCAAACGAAGGGGAAAACAACAACGTAAATAAACAACATAAAGTAACTTTAAATTTACACTTTCACTCACCACCGCACACTGGTTATTTAAAGTTTCCAAACTTTAGTATTTGAGCCTCTAACTCCAGCCGTGCCAGGCATTCCGATGCACAGCTAGTTGATATTTTCCCCTTCACGTCGTCGGCAAACAAAACGTCACGCCAAGTCATCAGTCCGATTTCGAGAATGTCCTCTTCCTCCTGCTATGTTTGTGATTTAATAAAATGTGCAAGTTTGCCCGACTTTACTCCTCATGATTTGTAAAATTCTGAGGTAAACAGGGTTTTGTCTGACACTGGAGCAGATTTAAAACAAGAGTTTGGTTTTCAGTAACTTAGCTGTATATCGTGAGGCTGGTGTTAGCCACATGATTCCAGTTCGGTTTATTGCTGCCACCCACTGGCGTCTTCTATCTTCATCAAAATGTAAATGAAAAAGCTACAGGCGTGTCGCACAAGATACAGACATTTTACAAGTGAAATCAATAAACGTCATTTAAAAACAGGCAGGTTTTCTGCAAAGATTCCATAGTTGTAATGCACACAGACAGAGCTTTTGCCTCCATCATGGAGAAGTGGGCGTTCCCTCGAAGAGCCTGACCACACCTGCAAAGGGTCAGATTGTCGTCTTTATATGAGTGAATGCAGTGGTTCTAACCCAATAGACACATAAATATCTTGTTTTGTAGTCAGTTATGGTGATACAAATCATGAAAGTTAGCATTATAAAAAAGCGACACTAATTATGTGAATGTATAAATACTCTAGAAGGAATTGACACCAAAATGAATTGGAAAAATAACGGGAGCTAACTAAATAATTAAAAACACAAGAGGGGCCCATCACCAACGTTTGTACCTGGGCTCCACAATTTGGTGCTACGTCCCTGTCTGCAACTTTCAGCTCAAAAAATAGTCCTAAAAACGTTTCTGTTTTGTACGTGACATCAGTCTGTTCCGCTGTGTGATTGTCTGTGATTATTCCACGTGTGTCTGATAATCTGTGACCAACACTGAGCAGCGGCAGGTGGCACTCACAGATCCTGCCGTGGAGTGGACTACGCATGCGCCGGTAGAAGAAGAGTAGTCCCGTGTTTACTCCGTGTGCAGCAGGCGCAGAAGTTCAGTGTGCGAGTGTCAGTGAGTGTGCTCCAGCATGAACCGCCTGCTGCTCTCCCGCGCTCGGCCCCTGCTCCAGAGCCTGTGCGCCAGACCCTTCAGCGCGGCGGCCATCCCTGCTCCCAGCGCCCGGCCTGAGGTGCACTACAACAAGGTACAGTGTCCGAGAGCGGCCCCCTGCACTCACACTGCTCTGGTCCTTTCGTGTGCGTGCGTCTGTGCGCTCAACAAGTGCGCAGCGTGGAAGAAATGTGGAGCAGCTCGTGGCGTTTTGCAGAGAAAGTGTTCATAATGCACAAATAAACCCCGCGTGGTAAAAATGGAAAGTGCGTTTTGTGCAGCGAGCGCTTGTTCAGTCCAGTCCACGCTGTTACAAAACACTTGAACCTCGCGTGAACCCGGAACACTTGGCACGCAGCCGCTCCACTAGGATTCTTCTGCGAGTGCGCGTGGACTTACCTGTCTAGGGAAAAGCATTAATACTTCTCACTGACCTGCAATCTGTACTTTACTTAAGTACTGCAACATCTGGTGACTTTTCACTTCTTACATTTTTCAAGAAGTATCTGTACTTTCTACTCCCTACATTTCATAATCACGCGAGTTACTTTATAAGCCCATAAACATTTGTTTTTCCTTTTAAAACCAGGTCAAAGCTGCTGCTGTCGTGTATCAGAGCTTCGTGAACAAATTAACAGGTGAAGATCACCAAAAACTTATAATTCCTAACACACATAACAGTCAGACTTTCAAAGCATATATTGTACTGACTCTGCATTTAGGGTAAAAAACACAAACTCAAAAAAAAAAAAAAAAAAAGGAATTATTTATTTAACTTTAATGATGCAGCCTGACTTTTGGCTTGTCCACACTTGTCCAAGCTCAGGCGTTTCAGTGAGAGAGCGAGAAAGAAATGCTTTGTGAACTCATTTAGTAGGGCAGCCTTTCCAGAGCTCATGTCTCGGTTAGTCAATTTTTCCAGGATAAGTTCAGTGACGTTCGTAGTGCAGGTCTCAGAGTGAAAAGATATCAAAACTCCGGTTTAGTGTCAGTAGAGTCATGTCTGGTCTGCAGACTGTACTGACGTTTATATGATGTTTACTGCCAAAATCTGCGTGTCGTTTCGCCAAAAACCACAGAAGACACAAAGAAAAACAAAAATAAATCCCCTACAATCTCTATTAAATCAATTGTGAAACGTAGGATTTAGATCCATGTTGTTCATCTGGAATGTTTGAGCAGTTTAAAAGCGTTCTCTAAGTTTTTGTTTATATTAAACAACTTTTCTACGCATGCTCAGTGTCATTTCTACTTCCTTTCTGTGCCAGTGTCACAGCGCCACACTCTGGTCAGTTACAGGCATTACACCGGCTTCAGGCTGGTTTTTACTGATTCGTGTGGACGCTCACAAATCCTGACCCCGGTCTCAGACTGGATCCAGTCCGTACTCCGGTCCGGCGTACGGAGGCTTTCCGTTTCTTGAAAAGCAATGAGAGGCTCTCACACCGCGATTCGTCCGGTCCGGCGAGCCGCGCGGCTCTGCTCTGTACGTCCGGATCGTTTCCGTTTCATTGAAATTTTTCCGGACTGCCGGAGCGCTCCGGAGCCCTTTTTGGTGAAGTTGTGAAAACAAGACACGACAAACAGGAAACCAAGCGCTCGCGGGTGAAGTGAATCCGGTGGTTTTCAAAGTAAAAACATTACGTTTCTACTACAACAAATACAGCAAAATGCTCAACATATACGCGACTATTGAACACACATGAGGTAAATAAACGTCCCGTACTTAACCCATTATGCGTCGAAAAATCCAACAGAAAATGAAGTGACGTGAAATAAACCCAAAACACAGCGCAAGTGTTCCTTGTTTACATATCCATGTGCCAGAGATCACGTAAACTCCCTGAAACTCCCAAGTTGAGCGTGAATCCCCGTGAAATCGTGGTCTCGCGAGGCCAGTAGAGTCCGTACATACGCATGCATATTCTGGAGGCAGTGTGAGTGACAACCGGACCCAGACGGATCCGGATCTGGATCTGGATCTGGAGGCAGTGTGAGCTCTGTGTTTATGCAGATCGTTTTTTTAAATTATCCTCGTTTTGTCTTCGCGTAGACAAGGTCTTTAAGTAATCTGACTAGAATTAAAACATTACACAGGCTGTCAGAAAAGTACACACTGTTCAGTTAAATGTGATTGTAAGTAAATATAACTCCCTCCTCCTTTCGATCTTGCAGCTGTTCATCAACAATGAGTGGCAGGACGCAGTGAGCGGCAGGACCTTTCCCACCATCAACCCTTCCACAGGAGAGATCATCTGTCAGGTGGCCGAGGCGGACGCGGTGAGCCAGACATCCATCCACACGCACGCAAAACTAAAAACTGAGACTACCGTGGAGAGAAAACAGGCTGTGCATAATTTGATTTAATAAAAGCACAAACTATGATGATTTTCAGGTGCTTCTCACAATGACACGAGAGAATGAGCTGCTGTCATGTTTTCACTTTAGCCTCAGATCAGATTGTTTAAATGGTCAGTCGGAGTAAACGTTCTATGTCCAGGGCTTTAGAGTCGAATGTATTTCACACAAACATCATCAGGGAAACGTTTGAATTAGATAAGTTCGTCTTACGAAGCAAATTCAAGCCACAAAATGGTCGCTAATGTGTAAAGGTGCACTGTGTAAGTTAAAATGCTCAAAATGCCGATATATTAACTTACAGTCCGTTTGCATTCGTCTGGACGTGTGCAGTGATGTTTTGTAAATTCTCAAAGATTAACTCTCTAAGCGCATGCAGCCTGTTTAATGTGAGTGACTCGGGCTGAATTCTCTCGTGCTGGTCAGGCAGAAGTGAACTTATTATTGTAATTATTAGGGTGTTACAGTATACTTGGTCGTAGTGAATTGTTTCAGTTCAGTACATTCGGTTTGGTGCATTTTTATGTAAATAAAAGTGATTTTGTGCGACTAATTAGGGTTCCCACTCATATCCCAATAACATTTTCCAGGACATTCGCAACAAGGATTTTATGTAATCACGACATCTACATCACCAAAATTTACCCTGTTTTGTCAAGTTTGTCACAGCCCAATAGTCCACATTTATGACAATCAAAGTATATAAAATCGTCGTGTGGCCAGTTCTCAGTCAAAATTTGATTTTGTCAGACGGGGCAATTTGCAAAGCTGCAGTTCGCTTTGATAGTCTTTTTTTAGGTGTTTCATGAGCATCACAGTTTTGCAGTGGTGCAGGGAGAAAAACATGAGTGGGGGGTCTGGGGGTCCTCCCCCTGAGGTTTTTGAAAAATTAAGTCCATTTTGGTGCAACCTGATGCAGTTTACAGATTTCCAGTGGCTGAAGAACATATCGGATGTACGTTTTTGCAATCTGGGTGTGCAAATCCTATATTTTTTAGCAGTTTTACCTCAGTTCTTAAGACATTTTTTTATTATTACTATGTTTGTACGTTGCAAAAATCTGGTTTATTTGTTTGCGCACTGTTATACATTTTATCATTAAGCCAAATAATTTTCCAGAAAAACATTACATTTTCCATGACATTTGGCTGTTTTTCTCATTTCCCATATGTTTTCCATGACTGGAAATTGAGCTAATCCTTTTCTAGATTTTCCAGGTTTTCCAGGACGCGTGGGAACCCTGCTAATGTTCACACGTGGCAAGTTTCTACACAAACACTATTACGCGATGCAGCACTAGATTTATTTTGGGGTTTTAAAAACTTCTTTGGGTTTTTATTCATCTGTATGCGCTACCTACTTGTTGCTGCGTGACTACTTCTGATGGATTTATAAGACTCAGCGCTTGTAAACACTTCAGAATCATTACCGGAAAAAGACAAAACTCTTGGACTCACCGCTGTCGCCGCGTCCCATTCACCTGTATCACTCACAGTCACAGCCATAGTCTTTCTGTGAGTACAATCCTGCACAAACACTGCTGCTTATGAAAAAAGTCCATCGCTACATTCGCATGTCGCTCGATAGATAAGTGTGGATCAAACAGAACCGTCTCAAAGGCTCCAAAACACTTCAGCTGCTTCTCCTGTTACAGCGATGAACAAACACTGCTCCACGTCATGAGCCACTGTTCATTCAGGAAACATTAGCTTGATCTAAATAAAGACTTTGTTTCTTTGAGATATTCCTTCTGCAGGGCATCAGTGTTTATTTAATATGTCCTTTTTCTCCATTAACTCTCACTCAGCACTAGAGCTGTGCAATACTGTATGTCGAATTTTAGATAATATTGTGAATGTGGTTTTCAAGATATCTATAAATTAAAAATCTAGTATATTGTTTATTGTTAAAATTGCCACAAAAAGAACCGTGTAAGAATAGAAAATAGATAAAATGATGCTAGTAACTTTTAACTTGGCATGTAAATGTAACATGTCTGCACTTCTGTGATTCATTTATACACATTTCACATCGTTCACGTGACATCTCAGTATTTTCCAGGCCAATAAAACTTCACACAGATGTTTGCAGCACAAATAAATCTTGTTCAAAGTCAGATTTTGTTGTAATAAATTGATCGGGTCTAGTCACTAATGGAAATAACCAGATTGAAATTTCAACCAGTTATCTTTTAGATATTTCAAGACAAAGTACAGTGTTATGAGTCAGAAATCTTGCTCTCGATTCAGGACATCATTCTATAACTTGAACGCAACCTATTGACGTAATAATCGTCTGAATATCGTCATTGAGATGTGTCCAAAAAATAGAGATATTTATTTTTGTCAATATCGCCCAGGCCTACTCAGCACTCACATTTAGAAAGCTGTGATCACCTGCAGAGCCTCTAGTGACATCAAAAGGTGAAAGTAGTATAGCGTGTATGTGATGTTAAACACTGTCTAACCTGCTCGTGCTGTTGCAGGCTGATGTGGACAAAGCGGTGAAGGCGGCGCGCCAGGCTTTCAGACTGGGGTCACCATGGAGACGCATGGATGCTTCTGACCGAGGTCTGCTGCTCAACAGGCTCGCGGACGCCATCGAGAGGAACGCAGCCTACCTCGCAGTGAGTCCAGAAGTCTGAGTGACTGCATGTTCACATCATATTTAATCACCATTTTATCTGTACAAATGTGAAAAGTAACACATTACAAGAAGTAGTAGAATTGGGGAATCGACTTCGGAAAGTCCAGATGGTGAAGAAAAGGCACTTCATGTTAGGATAGAGCTCCAACAATTAATCAACTAATTGTGACTAGGTGACTATAAAAATTGTGGCTGTTTTGATAATCGTAATGACAAAATCAGACCTGGGCAAACTGTGGCCTGGGGGTCAAATGCGGCCCGCGAATTGTTTCAATCAGGCCCCTGATATGTTTAAGAAAAGCAGAAATGCATGAAAAAGTTTAAGAGAAAAAAACGTGGACTATGACAATAAACTTGTAAAATTTCATTTGAGAATAAAGTGAAAGCCATAAAAAGCAATTTTTCAATATTAAAGTTGGGGTAGCTAACTTTTTTAGTTGTAAATAGGTAAACCTTGTGTTTTCCACCAAAAAGTCTGATAAAGGCAGCACTTTGTGAAAAAAGTAGACAACTGAGTACCCTCTGAATCGAATAATAAAGGATTTTAGATCTAATCAAGAGCAGAATGCAGCCTTCTGATTGGCTGAGCTTGACTCCAGTTTCACTTTAAAAGAGAAAAAAGAGGATTCTAAGTGAAAATTGCAACCAAAACTTAATACATATTGATATTAGCAATGTGTTGAAGTCACGGGCGTAATTTACGGGGGTTAGGGGGGTCATGACCCCCCCAATATTTGGACACGGTAATTTCAACCCCTACAATATTTCGACCGTGTTTTTTTGACAGCATAGGTGTTCAATGTTGCACTTCTCTAATATTAGAGATCGACCGATATGGTTTTTTCTTGGGTCGATACAGATGATGATTTTTATAAATTTTGTCGGCCGAGACCGATATCAATGGACGATTTTCAAAGCCTATTTCTGAGGCAAATTTTCTTATTTTTGTTTTTTAAAAGACATAGCTGAGATGATACAGTCTATCCAAAAAAGAAAAAGTTCAATCTAAACTATTTTTTTGTCTCATTGTTTAATGAATACATCATGTTTATGCTTAACATTTTAAAGAGGAATTCAAGAAAGTGCTTCTTTTCAAAACACAGCAAAATGGAAATGTTAAAAACGAACCAAATCATTTCTCTCCAAATCTAACTTGGAACTTGGCTGATCACTGTGAGAGCAGACGACTGTTCAAACAACTGCTGTATGAAACATCGACCAAAATAAGGCCGATGACCGATGTGGCCGATCCAAATATCAGCCCTCGATATATCGGTTTATCTCTATCTAATATGTTGTTTCTCTTCGCATTTCACCGAGTAACTCTGCATTCATTGTGATTAATAATTACTTCTTCATTTACCCTGGACCCTGCAATAGTCAGGTGGAATGCATTAAATGATCATTGAAAATTCTCTTTGCAAGTCAAAGTTTTGATTTCTACACAAAATACAAGGACTTTCCTTATCTAACATTTTGGTTTGGTCGATTAATCTGTCGATGGGACATGTTTTTAGTTGACCAAGTATTTCTTTGATCGACTACGGCCCTACTGTCAATAACTCTTTCGTAATCCGAACATTAGATACATGCAAACTGAATGTGCTGGTGTTCTCTCAGGAGCTGGAGACCTTGGACAATGGGAAGCCCTACGCTGTGGCCTACGCTGTGGACCTGCCCAACGTGGTCAAGTGCCTCAGGTCAGAGTCACTCTGCTCAGCTTCAGTTCAGTGGGACAACAGCGTTAACTCAAAGGATTATTCTCCTCATTCTTCTCATTCTCTCTGTCATTATTTGGATTGATTCCTGCTTGTCTGTATTCACTTGTGTTCTGGACTCCTTCTGGACTTCGTTACTTGGCTAATTTCAGGTACTGTCTAGGGATGGGATGAGACAGAGAACGTTGAACATGTGCCCCTAAACAACACCAAATCTGATTGGACACTGTTTTTTTCTGTACACAGATTTCATGTACAGAAGTAATTTTAAAACTACAGGATTACATTTATTTGAACATTTGTTTCCCTTGATTTTATAAATGCTGCTATTCTAATGACAATAAGCAGTAATTATAGCAATATATATAAAAGTTCTTAGTCAGTAACAGTGGTACATGTATTCTGTTATTCCCCAACACTTTAAACAAATGATTCCCTTTGCTAAATGTCCTGAGTAATCATTCTTTTTCTCAGTGCAGTTCTTACATTTAAAGTGTTTTCCAAATGGGGGACCACACATCAGGTCCACCAAAAGCCAATGTCAGACTGTTCTCTGTATTTCCTCTACTCTGTCCGGTTCTTCAGTCAGTGTAGTGTGTGTATATTTGTGAGGCGCAGATTAGATCCACTGGAAGCACACGAGCACATTCTTTGTCTGGAGATGTAAACAGAGCAGGTCTCGCAGGGCCAAGAACAGGGCGTGGCTTCAGACCAAACTGCAGCGTGGAAAAGCTTCCTTCTGTGTCAGTGTCACAGCGCCACACTCTGGTCAGTTACTTCAGGCTGGTTTACTGACTCGTGTGGACGCTCACAAATCCTAAGACAGGCACATGTTTATGCAGGTCATTTTTAAAACTATCCTCATTGTGTGGACAAGGCATCGGTTCCATATTTTTGCCATATTTACTTGAGTAATAATATTCTGAAGTAACTTGAGCACACATTTGACTGTATTTGCTCTGGTGTTTGCAGGTATTACGCCGGCTGGGCAGACAAGTGGGAGGGCAAGACCATCCCCATCGACGGAGACTTCTTCTGCTACACTCGCCATGAGCCTGTGGGCGTGTGCGGGCAGATCATACCTGTAAGTCTGTCCTTCAGCAGCGTCTGTGCATCAGAAATTGCCTCTGTGAATCGATTTTTAATGCCAAATATTGTGTGTTGCTCTGGGCTTTATTCTGTCTCGATGTCAGAGCAGGTTGAGGTGGTGTCTTTTATTCCAATACCGATACATTGAGTACAGCCCTAGGTTTAAACACCACAATGAGGAGTTTTAATAGATGTGAGCACTGCGTCAGTCCAGATCAAATCACATATTTTTTGTTTTGTCCTAAAGAGTCGTCCTCCCTGATGTTAGACATGCCACTATGTCAAAGGAGAATGGGTCCTGTGCTTTGACACTGTGACGCATGATGAGATGCAATTTCATGATGTAAACTCTCTGGCCACCTTTACATTGACTTACATTAACTTTGCAAACCTAACGCCTCGACCTCGCCAAAACATTGTCTGGTCTGAGCACGGCTGACCACGCCCCCGTCAGGAGGACTCTCACCCTGGGCTCACACTGCATCCAGTTCAACTCCGGTGCAGTCACCAGACCGGTCTAGCTACGGTGTGTGACTCACATTCGCTCCGGTTGTCTACAGTCCTGCTGCAGTCACAGGCTCTGATGTCGATCTCACGGGACACCGAACTCACGGAGGTTCACGCTCAACTTGGGAGATTACGTGATCGCTGACACATGTATAGTTAAACAAAGAACACATGCGCCGAGTATTGAGCTGATTTAACGTCCGTTCATTTTCTGTTTGATTTTTCGCCGCACAATGGATAAGCACGGGAGGTTTATTACATCCTATGTGTTACACAATCGTGTAAATGTCGTATTTTAAATTATTAGTAGTAACGTAATGATTTTATTTTGAAAACTACTGGATTCACTTCACCCGCACTCGCTTGGTTTCACAACTTCACCAAAAAGGGCTCCGGTGCGCTCCGGCGTCTGGCCAAATTTTAAACAAACAAAATTTTTTTGGAGCGCCGGATTAGCCGTACCGGACTGGACTGTAGCCGTGTGAGCTCTCGGACTTTTCAAGTTAAGTAAAGACTCTGGTGGCTGCACCGGAGTTGGACTGGATGCAGTCAGGCTGACCACGCCCCCGTCAGGAAGACTGTCAGGCTGACCATCAGGCTGACCACATCCCCGTCAGGAGGACTGTCAGGCTGACCACGCCCCCGTCAGAAGGACTGTCAGGCTGACCACGTTCCTGCTGGCCTGTTGTGGTGGTTGTGGAGGTCATGGTGGTTGTTTTGACGGTTGTTTTTGTGTGTGTGGTGATTGTCGTTTTCGTGGTGGTTGTCGTGGTAGTTGTGGTGATGGTAGTTGTTGCGATGGTTGTTGTAGCAGTTGTGGCTGTGTCGTCCCATGTTTGGGTTGTAAATTTGGAAAGCTTCATTGTCACAGTTCATGTGCTCGCTGCTGGTTCCTGATCAGCTTTTCTCTTTTCTGTCTTCTTTGCGCGAAAACTATTTATAATAGTCGTCTGTCTGTCCGTCCACAGTGGAACTTCCCTCTGCTGATGCAGGCCTGGAAACTGGGCCCGGCTCTGGCCACAGGAAACACTGTGGTGATGAAGGTGGCTGAGCAGACTCCACTAACCGCGCTGTTTGTGGCCAGTCTAATCAAAGAGGTAAGAGCTAGTATTCATGCGTCTCATCACAGAGGTAAGAGGTAGTGTTCATGCGTCTCATCAGAGCTAAGAGCTAGTGTTGATGCGTCTCATCACAGAGCTAAGAGGTAGTGTTCATGCGCCTCATCACAGAGCCGATAGGTAGTGTCATGCGTCTCATCACAGAGGTAAGAAGTAGGGTTCATGCGTCTCATCACAGTCTAGGTAAGAGGTAGTGTTCATGCGTCTCATCACAGAGGTAAGAGGTAGTGTTCATGCGTCTTATCACAGAGGTAAGAGGTAGTGTTCATGCATCTCATCACAGAGGTAAAGGTAGTGTTCATGCGTCTCATCACAGAGCTAAAGGTAGTGTTCATGTGTCTCATTAGAGGTAAGACGTAGTGTTCATGCGTCTCATCAGAGGTAAGAGGCACTGTGTCTATAAAATTTGAAATTTTTATGCGTAGGTAGTGTTTAATATAATACCATTGGAAGACAACTAAATGAATATTGTTTAAATGAAGTTATGTATAAGTTAATGGGTCTAGTACCTAATATACATTCCACACATTTATTTTATTTTACTCCTTCGTACGATGTTTTAAACTGGACTTGTACAGTGTAAATAAAGATGGTGAATAAACTAATCCATTGTTGTCCTGTTTGTCCGGCTGTGGCGCTGGATCAGGTGGGCTTTCCCGAGGGAGTGGTCAACATTCTGGCAGGAATGGGCCCTCTGCTGGAGCCGCTCTCGCCCGACACATGGACGTGGACAAGGTGGCTTTCACCGGCTCCACTGAGGTACTCCACACACTGTCACGTTCTCTGAAGTACTCCACACACAGTCACGTTCTCTGAAGTACTCCACACACAGTCACGTTCTCTGAAGTACTCCACACACAGTCACGTTCTCTGAGGTACTCCACACACTGTCACGTTCTCTGAAGTACTCCACACACAGTCACGTTCTCTGAGGTACTCCACACACTGTCACGTTCTCTGAAGTACTCCACACACTGTCACGTTCTCTGAGGTACTCCGCACACAGGTCACGTCCTCTGAAGTACTCCACACACAGTCACGTCTCTGAACTCCACACACTGTCACGTTCTCTGAAGTACTCCACACACTGTCACTTCTCTGAAGTACTCCACACACTGTCACGTTCTCTGAAGTACTCCACACACTGTCACGTTCTCTGAGGTACTCCGCACACAGGTCACGTCCTCTGAAGTACTCCACACACTGTCACGTTCTCTGAGGTACTCCGCACACCAGGTCACGTCCTCTGAAGTACTCCACACACAGTCACGTTCTCTGAAGTACTCCACACACTGTCACGTTCTCTGAAGTACTCCACACACTGTCACGTTCTCTGAAGTACTCCACACACTGTCACGTTCTCTGAAGTACTCCACACACTGTCACGTTCTCTGAGGTACTCCACACACTGTCACGTTCTCTGAAGTACTCCACACACTGTCACGTTCTCTGAAGTACTCCACACACTGTCACGTTCTCTGAAGTACTCCACACACTGTCACGTTCTCTGAAGTACTCCACACACTGTCACGTTCTCTGAAGTACTCCACACACTGTCACGTTCTCTGAAGTACTCCGCACACAGTCTTGCCCGACCACCAGCCCCTCCTCTATTCTGTTCAAATGCAGAAAGGTCTGGAGCCAAAGACAGAACCAATCACTTAGCCGCCCAAAATCAAGACTTTCCAATCTCAAACGGCTGCTCCCCTCCCCTACCCATCGCCAATTTCCAAACTTTTTTTTCTAACGTTTCAAAACATTCAAGATAGCGACGTAGCTGATAGAATATTTTCTTCGGCTCTTGCTTCGGTTTTGAACAAAAAGGGACATACCAATTCCTTAAAATCTTGCGCTGCATATTTACAATAACATTTAAATAATCTTGCGGTGTAAATTCTGGGTTTTCTGTGATTGTTGATCAGCGCTCGGAAAACCCGCCCTTGAAATTGAACCCCGGTGCTCTGATTCCAGACCTTCATGTCTTTGTAATTGTCTGTCAAAGCATGTAGGGACTGGCTGGTCAGGAAACACACTGTCACGTCCTCTGAGGTACTCCATGTTCTCTCTCTCCGCCTACATTTTTGGAGTAATTTTAGGCCCTAAAACTAATTTTTTCCTCAATGACCTTCAGTTCTTGCAGAGGAATTTTCAAAATCTGCAAATTTAGAGTCAATCAGGTCTTAGCTGTAAACACCAGCTTTATCAGGCCTTATGTTTACCAATCCTTTTGTTTTCTGATCCTGATATTTACCCCAAAATTGGACGGAAATTAGATTGTGTTTTTCCTTTGTACAGAGCTTGTTCTTATTTCTGATCAGAGCCTGTTAGTCATCAGAACCTAAAACTACAGGTTTTCAGCTTCACAAACAAATTTTAGTCAGACGTAGTGAGGGAAATAGGCCAGAATGAGAAGGGGTTAAAGGTGCACTTTGTAACTTTTTGTCCAAAAATGGACTTTAATAAAAAGGATCTTTTTGTTATTTAGATGTTTTTGATCAGGGCTCTCAACTTTTGATTTTTGCTTGGAGTGAGATTTTTTGTGAGGGTGCAAATCATTCGTAGGTTCTGGGTGGAGTGAGGTGCTGAAATCTACATGGAGAATTTGTAAAGCAGCGACCTAATTGGAAGTCTGTTTTTCAGTGGTTGATGGCATCAACGTATTTCAGCAGTGGGGAAATCATGTTGTACATGGTGAAAAGAATGAGCGGGGGGTCTGGGGTCCTCCCCCAGAGATTTTTGAAAAAACAGACACATTTTGGTGCATTTTGAGACATTTTACAGGCTTCAAGTGGCTGAAAAAGTGAGACTAAAATTGTCGTATTGGATAACACTTTCAATTACTCTGAGCTTATTTTATAAAAATAAAAAATTAAAACAGGTGTTCAAACAACCAAGTGAATAAAAATAAATGGCAATTAGGCCTTCTGTTCACGTGGCCCTGTGTGGTCGAGTCTGGGAGTTCCCCAGGAGATTTTGGTCAAAATAGATGTAGTTTCCTGCAATCTGGAGTGTTTTTAACTAACAAATCCTATTTTCTAGCAGATTTACACTGGCACAAAGTCAGCTGTGTGTTAGAAAATTTCACCTTGAAATTTCTACTTTTAGGCCTTCACATGTCCAAATCCTGTGTCAGTGGTTCACAGTGGAGTCCTAATACTCTTCTGTCCTGCTCAGTGAGAGACATGTCAGTGAGGGGGCTTCAGACTGCAGCTCCTGGTTTTGCAGATGTTCAAACTGCAGGTCCTGAGACTGCAGCTCCAGCTCTACCTCTGCTGCTTTAGAGCTGCCTCTGTCTGTGAGCTGCTGCTACTTCACAGTGGACAATGCACATAGGCTCCTCCAACAACAGTTCTGCCTAAACCTTTTGTGCAGACACTTCTGGACTTATGTTTGTTATGTTGTTTTTTCTATTCAGGAAGGATCAGGATTTTGGATCTGCTGTGCATGCTCCATCACCATAATTTACTTTAACTTTCTGGAGGTGAAAAGTCATCCACACATTTCAGTAGAATTAGAAAGTAAGACCACAGTTTGAGACATTCTAAATGTTGATAAATACTTTTTATGGCATAATATGAAAAAAACAACACTTTTTTTTATCAAAACAAACGTGGGCCCTCCTCCTCCCGGGAAATAACAGTCCATTTTGTGGCAATACAAGTCTGTTTTTTTAATTATCCATTTGGTGTAACAAAGACATAAAAATGTCAGAAACATGAAAGTATTATAACATTGTAATATTAATTAGAAGTTTTTAATGTTAGCTGCTGAGCCCCCACACCCCCTTTAAAGGTCCTTAAATCCCTTTCAAACGGCCCTGCACTTCCCAGCGCAGACCGTGGATACAGAGTCAGCCTTGACGCAGCAGTGACAGTGGAGCTGGGCTGTAGAGGCTCTAAAACTCTACAGACTTTACAAACATGGATCAGGACGTCTGAACTCACACTTAGTATCTCTTTTACGTGTCCTATGTCCTGGGACAGTGAATGAAATGATCTGCAGTGTCCAGGGCCTTAGTGGGACTCATTTTCAGCCCGGGAAAAATTTTAATGGACCAGCCCTCTGACAAATAAAAATGTAACCGTGTGGGCTCTAACTGTTTTATCACCCTAGGCGAGATTTCAAATCACGCCCCTGATAGATAACCACTCTAGACCCTCAGACCCATAAGCTTGTAAATACAAATATATTTAAATCTAACAAGGTTCAGATGTAATCCAAGGGGGTCTGGGGGAATTCTCCTACCTGGAGAATTTTATAAAATCAATGCAATTTCCTGTATTTTGGTGAGTTTTAGATGTGATGATCCTATTGTGTGATGTCAATTTTATATAATTAAAAAGACATGAGGCAGTTAAATAAACAAAAATACAAATAGGGTCCCCCCCATTGAGGCCAGATTTAGGGGGCCCAAGCCCCAAATGCCCTTAGCTCCGCCCCTGTAAAACTGTGCTTTAGGAGCGTCAGGCAGACTGACTCGACCTGACAGGACTTCCTGAGTGATCAGAGCAGAGAAAACACGGGAGCTGCTGCTTTTATAAGGTTAGTGTCTGTTTTATGTCACATTCAGGGAAAAGTAAAAGTTGTAAAGACCACTTCAAACATTTCCGCGGTGCGCCGTTTTGCGCGATTTTCCCCGCTGTTATTTACACACGTTTTCTTTCACTGTACATTTTGGGCCTTTTCTCCGTAAATATAAGGCTGATTTGCACAAACTATGGATCACTATGAAGCTTCAGTTTCACAGAATATCACTGGGAGTTTGAAATGCGTCTCAAAGAAACGATATGTCTGTTAAATAGCTCTGATGTGACGCTGCCCTGACAGTCGCGCGCAGCTTCCCGAGGGAGGGAGGAGAGAGAGAGAGAGAGAAGAGAGAGCGATTTTAAGACAGCGCATCTGAAATTCAGATGCACTGCTCGGCCGTTCTAGGCTCTATACATTTGAGACTATTTGATTTTGGTTTAAAAAAATTGTGTCTGATTTTTCAGCGTGAGAAATGCCAGGTGTGGCGTGAGAGCGTGTGAAGGAGGTGAATTGCGTGTGTCACACGGTCATTGCGTGAGAGTTGAGAGCCCTGTTTTTGATGCACTAAATAAATCTTTGCACTTCTATGGAATTGTGTAGTTTTGACGATACCTCTTTAAAAACTGAATATATTAAAAACTGCTGTAATAAATGTGTGTTTGTGCGTGTTGCAGTGGGCCATCTGATCCAGCAGGCGTCAGGCAGCAGCACCTGAAGAGAGTCACTCTGGAGCTGGGAGGGAAGAGCCCCAACATCATCATGTCCGACGCCAACAGTAAGCTTTAGCTCTCTTCACACTGACACTGTGCTAACGCTAACAGTAAGCTTTAGCTCTCTTCACACTGACACTGTGCTAACGCTAACAGTAAGCTTTAGCTCTCTTCACACTGACACTGTGCTAACGCTAACATAGTTTGCTCTCTTCACACTGACTGTGCTAACGCTAACAGTAAGCTTTAGCTCTCTTCACACTGACACTGTGCTAACGCTAACAGTAAGCTTTAGCTCTCTTCACACTGACACTGCGCTAACGCTAACAGTAAGCTTTAGCTCTCTTCACACTGACACTGTGCTAACGCTAACAGTAAGCTTTAGCTCTCTTCACACTGACACTGTGCTAACGCTAACAGTAAGCTTTAGCTCTCTTCACACTGACACTGTGCTAACGCTAACAGTAAGCTTTAGCTCTCTTCACACTGACACTGTGCTAACGCTAACAGTAAGCTTTAGCTCTCTTCACACTGACACTGTGCTAACGCTAACAGTAGACTTTAGATCTCCTTGTCAGTGCCCACTTCGTACCTTTTAGTGCAAAGTTACGCATGCGCAGGCCGAAATTATGTCTTTAAAAATTGCTATTTGTAGGGCTACATTTAGTATTATTTATTTCTATTGATATTTATGAATAAATCTCACAAAGGTTTGCCAATAGAAAGCCCATTTTAAGCTAAAAGTTCAACTGGAACTAGCTAAGTTGAGCATTTAGCTACGACTTTGAAACAGTAATGATATCATTTTGCAATCGTTTGCTTTGTTGAAATCTGCAGAGGCTTCGTGTTTAACGGTTTAATTTTGTCTGTGTGTGTTAAACATTTTTTCGATATGAATAAAACGATGTCAGAGAAGTAAAGTCACCCTACGCTAGGCTGTACAAGTAGGCTGCTAACAACCATCGGACAAGAGATTATTGGACGTCCTTCATTATGCAGATGTTCGTGAACGCTAAAGATGAACTTGCTGTGACAGTGACTTGCAGTGACATTTTCAGTATTATATTCACAGAGAGTCAAACTTGGCTAAACAAAAGGCAGTATTCTGTCAACCTGCTGTTCTGGTGCAGTTACTGCTTAAATAGTTGGAGTAAGGCTGTAGTTCTTTAGTTGTTTAGTCGATTAATCGGTCGATGGAGTCTTAGTCACCAAAATTTTATTAGTCGACTAATTCTTTTATTTAGTCTCTGGTTTCACATTTCCAGTCGTTTATGTGCGAGTCAGTCAAACGTGTGTCACCTCATCTTTAATCGATAAAACATTTATACAGCACATTACAGAACACACGAGAAGACTCTCCTCAAGACGCAGAAAAACACTGTACACGGGCTTTTACTTTCTCTCCAGATACCACAAGATGAATCGATGAAACGGTGCCACGACTCCAGCGTCAGGACATGTTTTTGAATGAATAAGTGTCTTCAATTAGTGTTTAATTCTGGCATTTAATGTAGATTTTATTCACAGATTTTTATCTTCCTTGAGTGATTTCTTAGTTGTGGCACAGTGGCAAGACCTAGTTTAGCCCACATTTAGACAAAAGTCTGGTTATAGATCCATAAGCTCGATCTTTTCTTTGGTGGAACCTGATGTAAAAAAAAAAAAAAGCATTATTCTAGATACAAATTCAGAATCTTGTAGTTCAAATCATGCTTTTTCTGTTAAGAAATAGTAAAACAGTAAATCATACTTTTCAGAAGAGGAGAAGCAAAATACATATGGTCCTTGGAGAAAAATGTTATTGTCCACGTGTATGGGAAAGACAGAAGGAAAATATGGTCACTTGCAAGTGTATTCTATTAATTTTGGAATTTTGTTTGTTTGGACAATAAATAATTTAAGAAGAGCCTGTTTTGTTTTTTGACTTGCACTTTGTGACTTGGACACATGTTTGTGCTAGATAGTCAGGTCTGGAGGACGGTGATTAAAACCCCTTATTATTCCAACTTTTTTTTAAATTCCATTTTGTTCAGTGTCTGAAAAAAACTATGAAGCACCTGGAAAGTTTAAATATAAAAATCCCATTGTATCCCTTTTATTTAGAGCAAAAACAGCCTCTGGGATGATCCAGAGTCAGATTTACTGTTCAAAAAAGTTCCCAAAAATTCAAAACTTTAATAGGACTTTTGTTTGGCTCCGCCTACATTTTTTTTGAGTAATTTTGGGTCCCTAAAACTCATTTTTACCTTAATTGTCTTCAGCTTTTACAGAGGAATTGGTTAAAACCCAAAATCTGCCAAATCTAGAGTCATTTATGTCTCAGCTGTCAACAGCAGCTTACCAATATATCTACNATAGAGTAGTGAGCAGTTTTTCTGTTAACAAAAGAAAAAGTTTGTTGAGAAAAATGTGAAAATATGTTGAAAATATCAGGAAGTAGAGCAGAGTTCTATAAACTGATGACATCACACTATGGCAGGCCTATTCAACTCAAGGCCCAGGTGCAAAATTGGCCCTCAACCCATTCTTCCAAATATTGAAAATATATTTTCTTGTTTCAGGATTTGTCTGGTGTAACTCTGCTTTGGATATGACCTGGTTTTGGCCTAATACTAGTTAGACTTCAGATTTGGCCAATACTTGTTGGCTCTGGTTTTAGAGCAATACAAATGTAACAGAGGCTGTAACAGTAGTTGCTAACATTACTGAAACAGATGTTGTACAATGGATATTTTGTAGAAATCGAAATTTGGTCAAATTTCTCACATTATGCAATTATTATTTATTGTAAATAATAGTCTTTTAATTATTGTATCTTTATATATATTTTAAGTCTATTTTTTTTTCTATTATCTTGTTTGATTGCATGTTTCTATTTTCCCTGCTGTTCTTAAAATGTGCGTTGCAACACTGGAATTTCCCAATTGTGGGACAAATAAAGGATATCTTATCTTATCTTATCTGGCCCTGATGCCAAGGCTTTCCGAAAAATCTGGCCCTCAGAAATATTAAGTTGAGTAGCCCTGCACTAGGGAGACAAGAATATTTTCAATTTTCTCACAAGAAATACATTTTCACACACATTCAACAAAAAAGTGAATTCCAGTGTATTTTTGTTACTCGTGAAAAAAAAAAGTTAAAAAAAAAGTTACATTTGAAGAGTTTGGGCCCAATTTATTGAATGGTCGCCAGGCAACTACCTAGCGTGATGTCATCATATATAAACAGGAAGTAAAATTTTAATGCTAAAAAATAACCAAACTGGAATGAAATTTGAAAAATGAGTAAAACCTTAAATATAATGATCTTAACTATGTCTTTGTGAAATGAATAGTTCAACCTGTCTTTAAGCTAATTTCTTTCTCTTTAATGTGTGTTCTTCCAAAAGTCAAAGTGACTCTGAACTGGAGCGTCTGTGTGATGAAGCTCAGTAATACTGTTTTTATTCTGCATGCGGTTCAAAATGTACAATAACATTTTTAACACAGGACTCTCTTAACTGATACTGTACATCTTCACAAAATATCTGATATTCATTGACAGAACAAGACTCTGTATGTCACCTGCATCAAAACAAAAAAATCTGCAGATGATTTTACTTGACGAGTCAAATTGTCTCTCTCCTTCTCTCTCTCCCCTCTTTCTCTCAGCCTCTCTCTCCCTCTCTCCTTTTCTTTCTCTCGTTATCTCTTTTCTTGCCTCTCTCCTTTTTTTCTCTCTCCTTCTCCTCTTTCTCTCCTTCTCCCTCTCATTCTCTCTCTCTGTCTCTACTTCTCTTTCTCTCAACCTCCCTCTCTCCTTCTCATTTCCTCTTTCTCTCCTCTCTTTCTCTCAAACTCTCTCTCACTCTTTCCTTGTCCCTCTTTCTCTCTCCTCTCTCTCTCCTTCTCCTCTCTTTATCTCCTTCTCACTCTCTTTCTCTCTCTCCCTCTCATTCTCTCTCTGTCTCTCCTCTCTTTTTCTCTCAACCTCCCTCTCTCCTTCTCATTTCTTCTCTTTCTCTCCTCTCTTTCTCTCAAACTCTCTCTCACTCTTTCCTTGTCCCTCTTTCTCTCTCCTCTCTCTCTCCTTCTCCTCTCTTTATCTCCTTCTCACTCTTTCTCTCTCTCCCTCTCATTCTCTCTCTGTCTCTCCTCTCTTTTTCTCTTTCCCTCAGCCTCCCACTCTCCTTCTCTCCTTCTACCTCATTCACTCTCCCTCTCTCTCCATCTTCTCTCTCTCTTTTCTTGTCCCTCTCTTTCTCCCTCTTTCTCTGCCCCCCCCCCCTCTCTCTCTCCCACTTTCTCTCTCTCCCTCTCTCTCTAATTGGCTTACAACTAAGTGATTAATTGAAATAAATCATCATCAGAATAATGGATTACTAAAATAACTGAGTTGGTGCTTCAGTCGGAGGCACACAGCAGCAGAGTGAGTCTTGTGTCCACACTCAGGACTCAGGACACACCTCTGAACCTGGACCTTGGCCCGAGTCTGATATAGATAAGATAACAACTCTGCCCTGCTGTGTGTTCGTTTAGAGACTAGAGGCACAGTTTTAATACATCTGTGCTGTTCAGAAGGAAAGGACAGTGAAGCATGTGTGGTTCACAAGAGTCACAGAGACACTTTACAACAAGAAAAATCACTCAAAATCTGCTGCTTGTCACATTAAAATCTTACAAAGAAGAGGCGTGGCTTATCGCTATAAAAAGGCGGGGCTTATCATTACAAAGAGGTGGGGCTTAAAAGGCGTGGCTTAGCACTATTGACCCTTTGCACCTACGTCACACGATTGCATGCGTGCCCCATGATGGAGGCAGAAGTGCATGTACGCAGGATTACAGGGAGCGCAAAACTGACATATTCTCATATATTTCCTTATTTTTGGTAAAGAAAGTAATGGATGCTTCTAGTGCATGTTCAGTACATTTGTCTGAGGGAGTAGGACGTCTTTTAGACGCACAAAGCAATCCATTCTCAGGGTCGAATTGGCGTCATTGTGATGTTTTTTGTTGTGGCATCGCCAAACGAAGGGGAAAACAACAACGTAAATAAACAACATAAAGTAACTTTAAATTTACACTTTCACTCACCACCCGCACACTGGTTATTTAAAGTTTCCAAACTTTAGTATTTGAGCCTCTAACTCCAGCCGTGCCAAGTATTCCGATGCACAGCTAGTTGATATTTTCCCCTTCACGTCGTCGGCAAACAAAACGTCACGCCAAGTCATCAGTCCGATTTCGAGAATGTCCTCTTCCTCCTGCTGTGTTTTGTGATTTAATAAAATGCGCAAGTTTGCCCGACTTTACTCCTCATGATTTGTAAAATTCTGAGGTAAACAGGGTTTTGTCTGACACTGGAGCAGATTTAAAACAAGAGTTTGGTTTTCAGTAACTTAGCTGTATATCGTGAGGCTGGTGTTAGCCACATGATTCCAGTTCTTTCGGTTTATTGCTGCCACCCACTGGCGTCTTCTATCTTCATCAAAATGTATAAGAAAAAAGCTACAGGCGTGTCGCACAAGATACAGACATTTTACAAGTGAAATCAATAAACGTAATTTAAGAACAGGCAGGTTTTCTGCAAAGATTCCATAGTTGTAATGCACACAGACAGAGCTTTTGCCTCCATCATGGAGAAGTGGGCGTTTCCTCGAAGAGCCTGATCACACGTGCAGAGGGTCAGATTGTCGTCTTTATATGAGTGAATGCAGTGGTTCTAACCCAATAGACACATAAATATCTTGTTTTGTAGTCAGTTATGGTGATACAAATCATGAAAGTTAGCATTATAAAAAAGCGACACTAATTATGTGAATGTATAAATACTCTAGAAGGAATTGACACCAAAATGAATTGGAAAAATAACGGGAGCTAACTAAATAATTAAAAACACAAGAGGGGCCCATCACCAACGTTTGTACCTGGGCTCCACAATTTGGTGCTACGTCCCTGTCTGCAACTTTCAGCTCAAAAAATAGTCCTAAAAACGTTTCTGTTTTGTACGTGACATCAGTCTGTTCCGCTGTGTGATTGTCTGTGATTATTCCACGTGTGTCTGATAATCTGTGACCAACACTGAGCAGCGGCAGGTGGCACTCACAGATCCTGCCGTGGAGTGGACTACGCATGCGCCGGTAGAAGAAGAGTAGTCCCGTGTTTACTCCGTGTGCAGCAGGCGCAGAAGTTCAGTGTGCGAGTGTCAGTGAGTGTGCTCCAGCATGAACCGCCTGCTGCTCTCCCGCGCTCGGCCCCTGCTCCAGAGCCTGTGCGCCAGACCCTTCAGCGCGGCGGCCATCCCTGCTCCCAGCGCCCGGCCTGAGGTGCACTACAACAAGGTACAGTGTCCGAGAGCGGCCCCCTGCACTCACACTGCTCTGGTCCTTTCGTGTGCGTGCGTCTGTGCGCTCAACAAGTGCGCAGCGTGGAAGAAATGTGGAGCAGCTCGTGGCGTTTTGCAGAGAAAGTGTTCATAATGCACAAATAAACCCCGCGTGGTAAAAATGGAAAGTGCGTTTTGTGCAGCGAGCGCTTGTTCAGTCCAGTCCACGCTGTTACAAAACACTTGAACCTCGCGTGAACCCGGAACACTTGGCACGCAGCCGCTCCACTAGGATTCTTCTGCGAGTGCGCGTGGACTTACCTGTCTAGGGAAAAGCATTAATACTTCTCACTGACCTGCAATCTGTACTTTACTTAAGTACTGCAACATCTGGTGACTTTTCACTTCTTACATTTTTCAAGAAGTATCTGTACTTTCTACTCCCTACATTTCATAATCACGCGAGTTACTTTATAAGCCATAAACATTTGTTTTTCCTTTTAAAACCAGGTCAAAGCTGCTGCTGTCGTGTATCAGAGCTTCGTGAACAAATTAACAGGTGAAGATCACCAAAAACTTTATAATTCCTAACACACATAACAGTCAGACTTTCAAAGCATATATTGTACTGACTCTGCATTTAGGGTAAAAAACACAAACTCAAAAAAAAAAAAAAAAAAAGGAATTATTTATTTAACTTTAATGATGCAGCCTGACTTTTGGCTTGTCCACACTTGTCCAAGCTCAGGCGTTTCAGTGAGAGAGCGAGAAAGAAATGCTTTGTGAACTCATTTAGTAGGGCAGCCTTTCCAGAGCTCATGTCTCGGTTAGTCAATTTTTCCAGGATAAGTTCAGTGACGTTCGTAGTGCAGGTCTCAGAGTGAAAAGATATCAAAACTCCGGTTTAGTGTCAGTAGAGTCATGTCTCGTCTGCAGACTGTACTGACGTTTATACGATGTTTACTGCCAAAATCTGCGTGTCGTTTCGCCATGAACCACAGAAGACACAAAGAAAAACAAAAATAAATCCCCTACAATCTCTATTAAATCAATTGTGAAACGTAGGATTTAGTTCATCTGGAATGTTTGATCAGTTTAAAAGCGTTCTCTATGTTTTTGTTTATATTAAACAACTTTTCTACGCATGCTCAGTGTCATTTCTACTTCCTTTCTGTGCCAGTGTCACAGCGCCACACTCTGGTCAGTTACAGGCATTACACCGGCTTCAGGCTGGTTTTTACTGATTCGTGTGGACGCTCACAAATCCTGACCCCGGTCTCACACTGGATCCAGTCCGTACTCCGGTCCGGCATACGTAGGCTTTCCGTTTCTTGAAAAGTAATGAGAGGTTCTCACACCGCAATTCGTCCGGTCCGGCGAGCCGCGCGGCTCTGCTCCGTACATCCGGATCGTTTCCGTTTCATTGAAATTTTTCCGAACTGCCGGAGCGCTCCGGAGCCCTTTTTGGTAAAGTTGTGAAAAGAAGACACGACAAACAGGAAACCAAGCGCTCGCGGGTGAAGTGAATCCGGTGGTTTTCAAAGTAAAAACATTACGTTTCTACTACAACAAATACGTCAAAATGCTCGACATAAACGCGACTATTGAACACACAGGAGGCAAATAAACGTCCCGTACTTAACCCATTATGCGTCGAAAAATCCAACAGAAAATGAAGTGACGTGAAATAAGCCCAAAACACGGCACGTGTGTTCCTTGTTTACATATCCATGTGCCAGAGATCACGTAAACTCCCTGAAACTCCCAAGTTGAGCGTGAATCCTCGTGAACTCGTGGTCTCGCGAGGCCAGCAGAGTCCGTACATACGCATGCATATTCTGGAGGCAGTGTGAGTGACGACCGGACCCAGACGGATCCGGATCTGGATCTGGAGGCAGTGTGAGCTCTGTGTTTATGCAGATCGTTTTTTTAAATTATCCTCGTTTTGTCTTCGCGTAGACAAGGTCTTTGAGTAATCTGACTAGAATTGAAACATTACACAGGCTGTCAGAAAAGTACACACTGTTCAGTTAAATGTGATTGTCAGTAAATATAACTCCCTCCTCCTTTCGATCTTGCAGCTGTTCATCAACAACGAGTGGCAGGACGCAGTGAGCGGCAGGACCTTTCCCACCATCAACCCTTCCACAGGAGAGATCATCTGTCAGGTGGCCGAGGCGGACGCGGTGAGCCAGACATCCATCCACACGCACGCAAAAACTAAAAACTGAGACTACCGTGGAGAGAAAACAGGCTGTGCATAATTTATGATTTAATAAAAGCACAAACTATGATGATTTTCAGGTGCTTCTCACAATGACACGAGAGAATGAGCTACTGTCATGTTTTCACTTTAGCCTCAGATCAGACTGTTTAATTGGTCAGTCGGAGTAAACGTTCTATGTCCAGGGCTTTAGAGTCGAATGTATTTCACACAAACATCATCAGGGAAACGTTTGAATTAGATAAGTTGGTCTTACAAAGCAAATTCAAGCCACAAAATGGTCGCTAATGTGTAAAGGTGCACTGTGTAAGTTAAAATGCTCAAGATGCCGATATATTAACTTTCAGTCCGTTTGCATTCGTCTGGATGTGTGCAGTGATGTTTTGCAAATTCTCAAAGATTGGCTCTTTAAAGGAGTCCTATTGTGTTTTTTTTTTTAATATTTAGTAATAATCTAGAACATACACAGATCAGTAATTTACCTTTTGTTCATTGTAAAACACAAAGTTGATCAAAAACAACTTAAAAATAGAAACAGCTCTACTGACTTCCTGTTCAAAACTGCAGATCTGATAAGCCCCGCCTCTTCATTTTAAAATGTAACTGTAAAAAGCAACAGATTTTTAAAAAGAATTTTTTATTGTTGGAAAGTGTCTCTGGGGCAGTTTTGAACCATATATGCTTCATTTTGAGGTTTAATCATTGAATTATAACAAGTAAATACAGACAAGTGGGAGGGGATAGGTGGTAGGTGAGAACAGAGATTTTCTGAGCATATAAGCTCCAGCTGAAGAACAATACAAGATTACTCCAACATGTATGAATCAATTCAAATATAACTTTGAGTAAACGAACTTAGCCGAATTAACTGTAAACTATTTACCGAGGGAGTCCAATCTCAACACCACACTGGACTTTGCTCTGCCCAGTGTTTCAGAAACAAAGGATTCTGGAAACTTAAGCACCCAGTCTGTTTGTCCTGTTCAGTTTTCACTCAAACAGGCCCCGCCCACTTTGAGGCTTTTTGCTCCTGAACGACACGTCCTTGTGGTTTGGCGTTTCAAGTTGAGCAAGAATCCTGAACTAGAGTTTATGCTGCTGAAGTGTGTGAACTGTTAAATGTTCACAGGACGCCACAACTCAAATTTGGCAAAAGTCGAGTGTTTCTCTTTTGAGGTTGACGGCCCAGGACCTTCCCATCTTTATCTTTGATTTAGTGCTGCATCTGAAAAACTACGAAGCCATTCTCTAACTTTTCAGTTTTTAAATGGTATAGGCCCTTTTCACGTTGCTTCATGGGACCAGAAGGAACTATCCACAGGTATCTCGCAAACCGGAGCTAGTGTAGCCGCAGCGTGAAAAGGATCCATTGTCCAAATCCCAAATGTCTAAATCTAGTATCATTCAGACTGAAGTGAAGCAGCTTTACTGCTCTGTGTACAGCTAGGTGTTAAACTCATCATTTATTACAGTCTTAACCGGCTCTTTTATGACAAATAGTCTTTGTATCTGATTTTGTCTATTTATTGAAGCTACAATTACTACATATCTAGCCAGGCTGGCTCCACCCAGTGCCTCCACTCAATTTAATTTAGCTCCAGGTCAGGTATCACAGGACTGATGACGTTCCCAAAAAGCTGGAAGTACGGTCGTCAATCAGTGAACAGAATTGGAGCAGTGTGTTGGCTAACAACAGTTGATTTAGGACATTTTAACTGCAACAAACTGACTCAAAAAAATCTTTTTGGGGAGAAAAAGGTAAAAAGTTCAACTGTGTGTGATTTCAATGTCTGATAAATGTGAGAAGCTAAAGTCTTGTTGTTTATCTGCTTTGCTACAACTGTTGACTTGATTTTCTCTTTTTACATGTCAGTTACAAACCCAGTGCTCAGTAGACTTGTTGTGGGTTGAATTTGTTATCAAACTGGAGTTTATTTTTTCTGTTTTAGCTGTTGAACTCTTACAAGAGAAAATGTCCTTTCTCTCCATTAACTCTCTCAGCATGAACATTTAGAATGATGTCATGTCACCTGCAGAACCTCTATTTTGTTAGATTAGTTTAACTGAGACATCCTGAGATGCAGCGTGTATGTGATGTTAAACACTGTCTAATCTGCTCGTTCTGTTGCAGGCTGATGTGGACAAAGCGGTGAAGGCGGCGCGTCAAGCCTTCAGACTGGGGTCGCCATGGAGACGCATGGATGCTTCTGACCGAGGTCTGCTGCTCAACAGGCTCGCGGACGCCATCGAGAGGAACGCAGCCTACCTCGCAGTGAGTCCAGAAGTCTGAGTGACTGCATGTTCACATCACATCTAATCATCGTTTTATCTGTACAAATGTGAAAAGTAACACATTACAAGAAGTAGTAGAAGTGGGGAATCGACTGCGGAAAGTCCAGATGGTGAGGAAGACACTAACCCTAACCCTAGTGCTCCAACAATTAATCAACTAATTGTGATTAGTTCACTTTAAAAATTGTGGCTGTTTTGATAATCGTAATGACTAAATCAGACGTGGGGTCAAATGCGGCCTATGACCTTTTTCAAACAGGCCCCTGACATATTTTAGAAAAGCAGAAATGCATGACAAAGTTTAAGAGAAAAAATGTGGACTAAGACAATAAACTTGTAACTTTTCAAGATTAAACTTACAATAAAGTAAAGTTAAATAAAGTGAAAGCCATAAAAAGCAATTTTTCAATATTAAAGTTGGGGTAGCTAACTTTTTTAGTTGTAAATAAGTAAACCTTGTGTTTTCCACCAAAAAGTCTGATAAAGGCAGCACTTTGTGAAAAAAGTAGACAACTGAGTACCCTCTGAATCGAATAATAAAGGATTTTAGATCTAATGAAGAGCAGAATGCAGCCTTCTGATTGGTTGAGCTTGAGTGGTCCACTCCAGTTTCACTTTGAAAGAGAAAAAAGAGGATTCTAAGTCAAAATTGCAACCAGAACTAAATATATAATGATATTAGCAATGTGTTGAAGTCACGGGCGTAATTTACGGGGGTTAGGGGGGTCATGACCCCCCAATATTTGGACACGGTAATTTCAACCCCTACAATATTTCGACAGTGTTTATTTGACAGCATAGGTGTTCCAATGTTGCGCTTCTCTAATATTAAAGATCAACCGATATGGGTTTTCTTGGGTCGATACCGATGATGATTTTTATAAATTTTGTCGGCCGAGACCGATATCAATGGACGATTTTCAAAGCCCATTTCTGAGGCAAATTTTCTTATTTTTATTTTTTAAAAGACATAGCTGAGATGATACAGTCTATCCAAAAAAGAAAAAGTTCAATCTAAACAATTTTTTTGTCTCATTGTTTAATGAATACATCATGTTTATGCTCAACATTTTAAAGAAGAATTCAAGAAAGTGCTTCTTTTCAAAACACAGCAAAATGGAAATGTAAAGAACAAACCAAATCATTTCTCTCCAAAATCTAACTTGGAACTTAGCTGATCACTTTGAGAGCAGACGACTGTTCAAACAACTGCTGTATGAAACATCGACCAAAATTAGGCCGATGACCGATGTGGCCGATCCAAATATCAGCCCTCGATATATCGGTTTATCTCTATCTAATATGTTGTTTCTCTTCACATTTCACTGAGTAACTCTGCATTCATTGTGATTAATAATTACTTCTTCATTTACCATGGACCCTGCAATGGTCAGGTGGAAGACATTAAATGATAATTAAAAATTCTCTTTACAAGTCAAAGTTTTGATTTCTACACAAAATACAAGGACTTTCCTTATCTAACATTTGATTTGGTCGATTCATCGGTCGATGGGACATGTTTTTAGTGACCAAGTATTTCTTCGATCGACTACAGCCCTCACTGTCAATAACTCCTTTTGTAATCCGAACATTAGATGCATGTATACTGAATGTGCTGGTGTTCTCTCAGGAGCTGGAGACCTTGGACAATGGGAAGCCCTACGCTGTGGCCTACGCTGTGGACCTGCCCCAATGTGGTCAGTGCCTCAGGTGAGAGTCACTCTGCTCAGCTTCAGTTCAGTGGGACAACAGCGTCAACTCAAAGGATTATTCTCCTCATTCTTCTCATTCTCTCTGTCATTATTTGGATTGATTCCTGCTTGTCTGTATTCACTTGTGTTCTGGACTCCTTCTGGACTTCGTTACTTGGCTAATTTCAGGTATTGTCTAGGGATGGGATGAGACAGAGATTGTTGACATGTGCCCCTAAACAACACCAAATCTGATTGGACACTGTTTTTCTGTACACAGATTTTATGTACAGAAGTAATTACAGGATTACATTTATTTGAAAATTTGTTTCCCTTGATTTTATAAATGCTGCTATTCTAATGACAATAAGCAGTAATTATAGCAATATATATAAAGTTCTTAGTCAGTAACAGTGGTACATGTATTCTGTTATTCCCCAACACTTTAAACAAATGATTCCTTTTGCTAAATGTCCTGAGTAATCATTCTTTTTCTCAGTGCAGTTCTTACATTTAAAGTGTTTTCCAAATGGTGGACCACACAGCAAGTCCACCAAAAAGCCAATGTCAGACTGTTCTCTGTATTTCCTCTACTCTGTCCGGTTCTTCAGTCAGTGTAGTGTGTGTATATTTGGAGGCGCAGATTAGATCCTCTGGAAGCACACGAGCACATTCTTTGTCTGGAGATGTAAACAGAGCAGGTCTGGCAGGGCCAAGAACAGGGCGTGGCTTCAGACCAAACTGCAGCGTGGAAAAGCTTCCTTCTGTGTCAGTATCACAGCGCCACCCTCTGGTCAGTTACTTCAGGCTGGTTTACTGACTCGTGTGGACGCTCACAATCCTAAGACAGGCACATGTTTATGCAGATCATTTTTAAAACTATCCTCATTGTGTGGACAAGGCATCAGTTCCACCTGATATTTTTTTCCATATTTGTCCATGAATTTTTTTCCCCATGTTGATTTCATTCAATGAACCGATGCATGTCTCTGATTGGCTTCCTTTTAGAAAGTTACTGAGGACTGATTTCACCCTGAGTTATGTCCTGAACCACTACTTTTATTTGAGTAATAAATTCTGAAGTAACTTGAGCACACATTTGACTGTATTTGCTCTGGTGTTTGCAGGTATTACGCCGGCTGGGCAGACAAGTGGGAGGGCAAGACCATCCCCATCGACGGAGACTTCTTCTGCTACACTCGCCATGAGCCTGTGGGCGTGTGCGGGCAGATCATACCTGTAAGTCTGTCCTTCAGCAGCGTCTGTGCATCAGAAATTGCCTCTGTGAATCGATTTTTTTAATGCCAAATATTGTGTGTTGCTCTGGGCTTTATTCTGTCTCGATGTCAGAGCAGGTTGAGGTGGTGTCTTTTATTCCAATACCGATACATTGAGTACAGCCCTAGGTTTAAACACCACAATGAGGAGTTTTAAAAGATGTGAGCACTGCGTCAGTCCAGATCAAATCACATATTTTTTGTTTTGTCCTAAAGAGTCCTCTCCCTGATGTTAGACATGCCACTATGTCACAGGAGAATAGGTCCTGTGCTTTGACACTGTGACGCATGATGAGATGCAGTTTCATGATGTAAACTCTCTGGCCACCTTTACATTGACTTGGCAAACCTAACGCCTCGACCTCGCCAAAACATTGTCTGGTCTGAGCACGGCTGACCACGCCCCCGTCAGGAGACTCTCACCCTGGGCTCACACTGCATCCAGTCCAACTCCGGTGCAGTCACCGGACCGGTCCTGCTGCGGTGGGTGACTCACATTCGCTCCGGTTGTCTACAGTCCTGCTGCGGTCACAGGCTCTGCTGTCGATCTCACGAGACACCGAACTCACTGAGGTTCACGCTCAACTTGGGAGATTACGTGATCGCTGACACATGTATAGTAAACAAAGAAAACATGCGCCAAGTATTGGCTGATTTAACGTCAGTCATTTTCTGTTTGATTTTTTCGCCGCACAATGGATAAGCACAGGAGGTTTATTTACAACCTATGTGTTACACAGTCGTGTAAATGTCGTATTTTAAATTATTAGTGTGATTTATTTTAAAAACTACTGGATTCACTTCACCCGCACTCGCTTGGTTCACAACTTCACCAAAAAGGGCTCCGGTGCGCTCCGGCGTCTGGCCAAAATTTGAAACAGGTAGTTGTGGTGACGGTAGTTGTTGCGATGGTTGTTGTAGCAGTTGTGGCTGTGTCGTCCCATGTTTGGGTTGTAAAGTTGGAAAGCTTCATTGTCACAGTTCATGTGCTCGCTGCTGGTTTCCTGATCAGCTTTTCTCTTTTTTCTGTCTTCTTTGCGCGAAAACTGTTTATAACAGTCGTCTGTCTGTCCGTCCACAGTGGAACTTCCCTCTGCTGATGCAAGCCTGGAAACTGGGCCGGCTCTGGCCACAGGAAACACTGTGGTGATGAAGGTGGCTGAGCAGACTCCACTGACCGCGCTGTTTGTGGCCAGTCTAATCAAAGAGGTAAGAGCTAGTATTTCATGCGTTTCAAGTCCACACAGAGGTAAGAGGTAGTGTTCATTCGTCTCATCACAGAGGTAAGAGGTAGTGTTCATGCGTCTCATCACAGAGGTAAGAGGTAGTGTTCATGCGTCTCATCACAGAGGTAAGAGGTAGTGTTCATGCGTCTCATCACAGAGGTAAGAGGTAGTGTTCATGCGTCTCATCACAGAGGTAAGAGTAGTGTTCATGCGTCTCATCACAGAGGTAAGTAGTGTTCATGCGTCTCATCACAGAGGTCATGCGTCTCATCACAGAGTAAGAGGTAGTGTTCATGCGTCTCATGCGAGGTAAGAGGTAGTGTTCATGCGTCATCACAGAGCATGTCTCATCACAGTAAGAGGCATGCATCATCATCATATCACAGAGGTAAGTGTGTGTTCATGCGCCTCATCATACAAGAGGTAAGAGGTAGTGTTAATCATAGTAGTCATGCATCACAGAGGTAAGAGGTAGTGTTCATGCGCCTCATCACAAGTAGTCATGCGTGTCATCATGCAGCATGCGTCTCATCACAGAGGTAAGAGGTAGTGTTCATGCGTCTCATCACAGAGGTAATAAAGGTAGTGTTCATGCGTCTCATCACAGAGGTAAGAGGCAGTGTGTCTATAAAATTTGGAAATTCTTATGCGTAGGTAGTGTTTTAATATAAATACCATTGGGAAGACAACTAATGAATATTGTTTTAAATGAAGTTATGTATAAGTTAATGGGTTTAGTACCTAATATACATTCCACACATTTATTTTATTTTACTCCTTCGTACGATGTTCTAAACTGGTGACTTGTACAGTGTAAATAAAGATGGTGAATAAACTAATTCATTGTTGTCCTGTTTGTCCGGCTGTGGCGCTGGATCAGGTGGGCTTTCCTGAGGGAGTGGTCAACATTCTGGCAGGAATGGGCCCCTCTGCTGGAGCCGCTCTCGCCCGACACATGGACGTGGACAAGGTGGCTTTCACCGGCTCCACTGAGGTACTCCACACACTGTCATGTTCCTAAGGACTCTGCACACTAGGTCTGTAGTCGACCAAAGAAATTCTTTGTCGACTAAAAACATGTCCCATCGACCGATTAATCGACTAAAAGGGGGCGTGGCAAAGACTCTGAAGCTAAAAGTAGAGTTGTCAAAAATATTGCAAAACTGGTGGCGAAACTAGATACTCATTTGAACAAATACCAATAACATTAACAGGACAAAAATTTGAATATTTATATAGATTTATTTTTTGAGTTTCATCAAACTGGTTTGAAAACTAAAATGTTTGATCATAAACTTGGATTTTGTGTTGAAAATTTCAGTCCTTTGTATAAAAATCGGACTTTCTTGAAAGTTCATTCTAATTCTCATTGTGGGATCGAGAATCAAGTTTATTCTTTTGTATCAAAATCAGGTGGGAAAACTTTACTATCGTGACAACTCGACAAGAAACCTGCTCAAAAAGACAAATAATATTCTGTAGTTCATGCAAAAACTATAGTTAATGCAGAAAATCAAGAGGAAACAGTGTGTTTATGTAAAAAAGACAGATCAGACCAATGATTCTGTTACTGTTGAATACAAATTCCTTATAATCTAAACAAAAGAATTAGTTGACTAATACAATTTTGGTCGACCAAGACTCCATCGACCGACTAATTGACTAAAGAACTACAGCTCTACTGCACACAGTCTCGCTCGACCAGCCAGCCCCTCTATTCTGTTCAAATGCAGAAGACAGAACCAATCGCTTCGCCGCCCAAAATTCAAGACGGTCCAATCTCAAAAGGCTGCTCCCCTCCCCCACCCATCGGTTTCGGTTCTTGCGGTGTAAATTCCGGGTTTTCTGTGATTGGTTGACTCAGCGCTCGGAAAACCCGCCCTTGAAATTGAACCCCGGTGCTCTGATTCCAGACCTTCATGTCTTTGTAAATTGTCTGTCAAAGCGTGTAGGGACTGGCTGGTCAGGAAACACACTGTCACGTCCTCTGAGGTACTCCATGTTCTCTCTCTCCGCCTACATTTTTTGGAGTAATTTTAGGCCCTAAAACTAATTTTTTCCTCAATGACCTTCAGTTCTTGCAGAGGAATTTTCAAAATCTGCAAATTTAGAGTCAATCAGGTCTTAGCTGTAAACACCAGCTTTACCAGTCCTTATATTTACCAATTCTGATATTTACCCTAAAAAATTGGAAATTAGATTGTGTTCTTTTGTACAGAGCCTCGAGTCTCAGAAGCCAAAACTACAGGTTTTTAGCTTCACAAAGAAAGACATTTGTTTAGAAGGGTTAGAAACCGTTTTAGTTTGAATTTAAAAACTGAATATATTAAAAACTGCTGTAATAAATGTGTGTTTGTGCGTGTTGCAGGTGGGCCATCTGATCCAGCAGGCGTCAGGCAGCAGCAACCTGAAGAGAGTCACTCTGGAGCTGGGAGGGAAGAGCCCCAACATCATCATGTCCGACGCCAACAGTAAGCTTTAGCTCTCTTCACATTGACACTGTGCTAACGCTAACAGTAAGCTTTAGCTCTCTTCACACTGACACTGTGCTAACGCTAACAGTAAGCTTTATCTCTCCCACACTGTGCTAACACTAACATTAAGCTTTAGCTCTCTTCACACTGACACTGTGCTAACACTAACAGTAGACTTTAGATCTCCTTGTCAGTGCCCACTTCGTACCTTTTAGTGCAAATTTACGCATGCGCAGGCCGAAATTATGTCTTTAAAAATTGCTATTTGTAGGGCTACATTTAGTATTATTTATTTCTATTGATATTATTAATAAATCTCACAAAGGTTTGCCAATAGAAAGCCCATTTAAAGGTTGTATGGAGGATTTTTGAAATCCTACAGCTGTTTGCTGTTTTTCAAACGATGCACGTGTTTCCCTCCCAGGGCCACGCCTTTCACTGCTACTGGGCCAATGAGTTACTTAGGAACACTGAGGGTTTGCTTGACAGGGTCACAGGCCAATAGATAACGAGGTACCTCGTTATCTATTGGTCAACGTTTTACTGGCCTCATCATGTCCACAGTTTATATTATTTTATAATCTTTTTATGTTTAGCATAAGTACAAGGCTGCTACAAATCTATGCAACTGTTTTTGACTCAGACTGACAACAAACAATTTTGAAAATCCTCCATACAACCTTTAAGCTAAAAATTAGCAACTGGAACTAGCTAAGTGAGCATTTAGCTACGACTTTGAAACAGTAATGATATCATTTTGCAATCGTTTGCTTTGTTGAAATCTGCAGAGGCTTTGTGTTTAACGGTTTAATTTTGTCTGTGTGTGTTTAAAATTTTTTCGATATGAATAAAACGATGTCAGAGAAGCAAAGTCACCCTACGCTAGGCTGTACAAGTAGGCTGCTAACAACCATCGGACAAGAGATTAGTTGGACGTCCTTCATTATGCAGATGTTCGTGAACGCTAAAGATGAACTTGCTGTGACAGTGACTTGCAGTGACATTTTCAGAATTATATTCACAGAGAGTCAAACTTGGCTAAACAAAAGGCAGTATTCTGTCAACCTGCTGTTCTGGTGCAGTTACTGCTTTGTCTGATAAATAGTTGGAGTAAGGCTGTAGTTCTTTAGTCGTTTAGTCGATTAATCGGTCAGTGGAGTCTTAGTCAACCAAAATTGTATTAGTCGACTAATTCTTTTATTTAGATTATAATGAATTTGTATTCAACAGCAACAGAATCATTGGTCTGAACTGCCTTTTTTATATAAACACACTGTTTCCTCTTCTTTTTGTTTAAACTATTTTTGCAAACTACAGAATATTATTAGTCTTTTTGAGCAAATTTCTTGCAGAGTTGTCACAAAACTAAAATTTCCAACCCAACTTCGATACAAAAAATAAACTTGATTCTCATCCCACAATGAGAATTAGAATGTTCTTTCAAGAAAGTCAGATTTTTATACACTGACATTTTCATTTACTTTTAGTTTCAGATGAAAGATGAAAATGTGATTGCAGAAAAGACCAGATTTTGTTATGTTAATGTTATCTGTTTTGTTCAAATGAGTATCTAGTTTCAACACCAGTTTTAACATTGATTTGCAATACTTTTGACAACTCTTTTAGCTTCAGAGCCTTTGCCACGCCCCCTTTTAGTCGATTAATCGGTCGATGGAACATGTTTTTAGTCGACTACAGCCCTAGGAGACAGTCTGTGCTCTGGCCCTGACGCGTGCTCTTTCTCCTGCAGTGGCCGAGGCCGTGGAGCAGGCACACTTCGCTCTCTTCTTTAACCAGGGCCAGTGCTGCTGCGCCGGCTCCAGAACCTACGTCCAGGCCGACATCTACGACGAGTTTGTGGAGAGGAGCGCCGAGAGGGCCAAGAACCGTGTGGTGGGAGATCCTTTTGACCTGCGCACGGAGCAGGGCCCTCAGGTCTGTCACACTCTGTATACAAACGCACTTTAGATTGGGATTAGAAATTGTTTGAATGGAGAGTTTGGCTTGATTTGGTATTGTAAAAAAACACTAACTTTGATCTGGTAAAAAATTGGGATACCTACACTTTTAACCCTGAACGCTTTTTGAAGCTGAACGTGTTGAGCTGAAAGTGACTTACACTTGTATCAAACATTAAGAGCAGACTTTTTTGCATTTTTTTATAACTCTACATCAGGGGTGTCGAACCCATTTTGACAAAGGCCACATTGGCATCGGGGTTGTCCTCGAAGGGCTGCTTGTAACTAAATTTAACCTAATTAATCTTCATATACTGTACTACAAATAATATTGTATTGATATTGTATATTTATTGAAGTGACAATTACTGTATATATATCGGCATTAAGTCTGAAAAATGTCTTTAAGTTTCAGACAGATCATTTCATTAGGTTAAGACTAGCACTAATATAAAATTAAACTAACACAAGACCTTGAGGGCCACATAAAATGAGGTGGAGGGCCGCATCTGGTCCCCGGGCCTTGAGTTTGACATATGTGCTCTACATAAACCAAAGTTGCATTCTTAACTATTATTTTTAAGAAGTCCTGTACTGGTTTGAAAACATTTTTCCACGTATAATACAAAACTTTTCTATAGTTTTTTTCCATGCATTGTATTGAGGGAATTGTTTTGGGATATACATGTTTCAATACGATACGCACATGTATCACATACGATTCATTACATGTACATATCGTATCGTGACCCTGTATTGGAAGGCACTTAGCAGTACCCAGCCCTATGTAAAACAACTTTATTACCAGGAAATGAGCAGTGATGGATCCACACGGTTTCATTTAAAGTGTATTGAGAAAGTTCCCTTTGGTGCTCAGAGCTGCACCAGCGGAAACTTTCACCAAACTACTGAATTCTTGTGCTGCTAGTTTTTCTTTCACAAATGATTAATTCCAGTATTGGAATCGGTATCGGAACTGAAAAAACTGCTTTTGTGAATCCCCAATATTTATATAATTTGTCATAAAGCCTTCACTGGTGTTTAATATGAAAATGCATCCGTCTGAAACAGGCTCATGGGAGTAGCATTTGGTCCACTCAGTTAAAGGACATTGCAAAAGTGATTGTACGAAACATGACATACTTGATAAATGCATTTCTAAATTGGAAACTTTGGAGTCTTTAATGTAGTCTTTGAATTTGAAATCTGGAAGTGTTTGTGCTGACAGGTGGACCAGGAGCAGTTCAACAAGATCCTGGGCTACATCAGCAGTGGGAAGAAGGAAGGAGCTCGTCTCATGTGTGGAGGAGGCGTGGCGTCTGACAGAGGATACTTCATCCAGCCCACTGTGTTTGGAGACGTGCAGGACAACATGACCATCGCCCGAGAGGAGGTAAGCCTCACCCCCCTCACCCTACAGGAGGAGGCAAGTGTCCCCTCTCTCTCACCTCTCTAACCCCACAGAGGAGGCAAGTGTCCCCTCTCTCTCTCACCCCTCTAACCCACAAGAGGAGGCAAGTGTCCCCTCTCTCTCTCACCCCTCTAACCCCACAAGAGGAGGCAAGTGTCCCCTCTCTCTCACCCCTCTAACCCCACAAGAGGAGGCAAGTGTCCCCTCTCTCCCCCTCTAACCCACAAGAGGAGGCAAGTGTCCCCTCTCTCTCACCCCTCTAACCCTACAAGAGGAGGGAAGTGTCCCCTCTCTCTCACCTCTCTAACCCCACAAGAGGAGGCAAGTGTCCCCTCTCTCTCTCACCTCTCTAACCCCACAAGAGGAGGCAAGTGTCCCCTCTCTCTCTCACCCCTCTAACCCCACAAGAGGAGGCAAGTGTCCCCTCTCTCTCTCACCCTCTAACCCTACAAGAGGAGGCAAGTGTCCCCCTCTCTCTCACCTCTCTAACCCCACAAGAGGAGGCAAGTGTCCCCTCTCTCTCTCACTCCCCTCTAACCCCACAAGAGGAGGCAAGTGTCCCTCTCTCTCTCACCCTCTAACCCCACAAGAGGAGGCAAGTGTCCCCTCTCTCTCACCCTCTAACCCCACAAGAGGAGGCAAGTGTCCCCCTCTCTCACCCCTCTAACCCCACAAGAGGAGGGAAGTGTCCCCTCTCTCTCACCCCTCTAACCCACAAGAGGAGGCAAGTGTCCCCTCTCTCTCACCCCTCTAACCCCACAAGAGGAGGCAAGTGTCCCTCTCTCTCTCACCCTCTAACCCCACAAGAGGAGGCAAGTGTCCCCTCTCTCTCACCCCTCTAACCCCACAAGAGGAGGCAAGTGTCCCCTCTCCTCTCACCCTCTACCCACAAGAGGAGGCAAGTGTCCCCTCTCTCTCCACCCCTCTAACCCCACAAGAGAGGCAAGTGTCCCCTCTCTCTCACCCTCTACCCCACAAGGAGCAAGTGTCCCCCTCCACCCCTCTAACCCCACAAGAGGAGGCAAGTGTCCCCTCTCTCACCCCTCTAACCCCACAAGAGGAGGCAAGTGTCCCTCTCTCTCTCAAATAAAAATGTTAACCTTATTGTAACAAATCTTGACATTTTGGACTTTTTAGTTTGAGCTTACATTGGCAATTTAATTACCCTTTTTTTCCAGTTTTATGACAAATTCTTTCAGCCATAAATGCTTTGAAATGAAGGGAAAAAAACAACAGTGAAATATCTAGTCAAAATGACTCAAATTCAGATTAAAATTCAAGTCCAAGCTATTTAAAGCAAGACTAGATATATTCAATTTTTGCAGTCTTGTAAAATGTTAAATTTGTTTCTGCAATATGGCCCTTTGCATCTTGTCTGCATTTAAATATGGCCCTCGGAGAAAAATATTTGCCCACCTCTGCTTTAGTGTTTTCCACCAGTCTGACCCTTGTCACCTGCCCCAAACCCCGTTTGGGTGTGGGTGTGTGTACAGAGAGACGCAGGACTATGGCTCCAGAAAAGTCCAGTGTGCCAGTTTGTTTCTGGAAAAACACAAGATCTGCTACTGATTGAAGATCATTTCCTCGGTGTATACAGCAGCAGGACCATCCAGGAGATTGACTCTTTATTTGTTTTTAATTTGGTTTCATTACTTTAATTACTGAGAATAATAAAATGCAGAGACTTAGACAAGACCTTATTAATAGAATAATGTAGGCTCTGCCTCTTTGTGCATATGATGTGGTAAATATGTGTGTGCAGAGAGTATGTGCTTTTTCAAAAAAAGTACTTTTAAAAGTGACTTTAACCAACAAACTGATTTCAAACAGTGGAGTGGGAGGCGCTAGATAAGTAAAAGAGGGGGTGAGAGTGGAGTGATACCATTAGTAAATTGACTTCTACTGCAATGGTCATTTGCACTATATTTTTGACTATTTTTGACCTGAAACTTGCTCATTTGTTCAGTTTGCACCAAATTGAATAATTCTGGATGGTAAATAATTTCACTTTATTCGCTTTCAGGAAATGAAACTGAGGATTTCAATTCCCAGTGATCAAAATAGTTCATGCTTTAACTTGATTGACATTTTCAGTTTCATGAATGCCCATGATGTGCTTGTGCCTGTGTCAGATCTTTGGTCCAGTGATGCAGATTCTCAAGTTCAAAACCCTGGAGGAGGTGATCGAGCGAGCCAACGACACGCAGTACGGCCTGGCAGCGGCTGTGTTCACCAAAGACATCGACAAGGCCAACTACGTGTCCAACGGTCTGCGAGCCGGGACAGTCTGGTAAAGAACACACTCACACATGTACACACACGTCTGACCTACACGAACACCCACACCTCTCACCTCTCACCGCTCTGCTCCTCCAGGATTAACTGCTACGACGTGTTCGGGGCCCAGGCTCCGTTCGGGGGCTACAAGGCGTCAGGAAACGGCCGTGAGCTGGGAGAGTACGGACTGGAGGCCTACACCGAGGTCAAGACGGTGAGAGAGACACTTTGTTTGTTCATCAGTGGTAAAATGTTAAATCTCCCAAAGGTTTAGTAACTACTTAAATACTCTGAAACCTGTCTCAGAACTCTAAATCCTAAGCTTAGCTAAGTCTTAATAAAGCATGAATAAAGACCAATATTCATGAACAAATGATTAATGGACAAAAAGTTTATTAAGGTTTTATAAGGCTAATTAAGGTGAAGTTATCATAAAGTTCTATCCCAAAGTTTTACACTGACGTTAAATAGAAGCTAACCCTTAAGCGCCTCCCACTTGTACGCAAACCTTTCTGCTGGAAAAGCCTGAGGAGAAGGTGAAAGGAGGGTGTGAGAGTGAAGAGCAGCAGTGTGATTGTTTTAACAGCAGGTTTGTTTGTGATCAGCACAGTATTGAGTGGACAAATCACTGTTGAGACACAGGACCCAGGCTTTCACCAAAAACGTTGTCGTAAAACTGTAATGCTACCTAAACATTTTATATACAGTTTAACAGACAACAGCACTGTTTGTTTAGCTTCACATATAAAATGAAGGATTTCTTGACCTAAACTTTTTCTCTTGTTTTTTGTCAGGTCACTATCAAAGTGCCGCGAAAGAACTCTTAAAAGCAGCTTTGAGCATCAACAACAACAGCAGCACTACAAACGAGCCATGTCTTAACAGAATCTGTCTGTCAATCACAATAAAGCTTTTGCACAATATGTCGTCTGTTTACTTTAGCTAATTCAATAAAGGTTCTGCAGGTGACATCATTCTAAATGTTCATGCTGAGAGAGTTAATGGAGAGAAAGGACAGGCTAAAAGAGGAAAAATGAACTACAGTTTGATAACAAATTCAACCCACCACAAGTCTACTGAGCACTGGGTTTGTAACTGACATGTACAAAGAGAAAATCAAGTCAACAGTTGTAGCAAAGCAGATAAACAACAGGACTTTAGCTCCTCACATTTATCAGACATTAAAATCACACACAGTTGAACTTATGACCTTTTTCTTCTTAATCAGAGTCTGTCTGTTGCAGTTAAATGTCCTAAATCATACCACTGTCTTTTTTCTACTTGTATATTGTATTAGGTCAGTCATCTCCAAACTTCGCTCGGGGCCAAATGCGACCCTCAGATCACCTGAAGAAGAGTTTGCATCAACAGCAATAGTTTGAAAAACTAACTTTTAAAATGCCATTATCAAGCATTTGTATGTGTACTTTTAGAGTTTTATACCTGAACAAATGTCTTGTGATCCATTTTACTTGTTCTCTATGCACCCATTTCATTTTTTCTAATAGGCCTCTTAAATGGCCCAGATCGGCCCTTCGTTTAGTCTGGTTTCAAGATGTGGCCCTTAAAGAAAAAAGTTTGGACATGTAATGTAGTTTTGTAATTGTTTTTCTTATTGACCCTATTTTGTCCCGCCCACTTGGCTTGGAAATGCACTTCCTGTTTAGCTCTGTTAAGGTAGCTAACGTGTTTGTTTGTCTGTCTTGTGGGGCAATTTTGATTAAATATAATGACAGTTAAAATAAACCCATCGACTGAAATCTACAGGCTAAATGCAGCTAAACAGGAAGTGCACGTCCTAGAAAAGTAGGCGGACAAAATAGGGTCAATAGCCGTCATTGTTATACTGTAGAGGTTTGGACTTTTGTCAGACTTGAGTCACTTTTTTGATTACTTAAAGAGGACATATTTTGTAAAATCGTTTTATTCCTAGTCTAAAATTGCTTCCTCATGAAAACACTGAGGTTTTGTCTGAGTCATCTTTTGTTTCTTGATCTGTGATGTCATGGAGCTCTGACACATTCACTGCTTTTAAATTCATAAATCATCCAGACTCGCTTTGAGCATTTCTGCAGCTGCAGCACATCAGGCAAATCAGACTGATTGCAAAGGAATTTACACTGTGTAAACAAGCAATAGATGGAGCTCCAACTCGATCCCTATTGTGGGAAACACATGACTGACGTGAGCTGAGCTTTCAGTTCGTTCTGGTCCTCTTAGCTCATTCTTCTGCGCCCCCAAAACTCCAAAACTGAGTGTTGCGTTTCTTTTTTCCTTGAGTTATTTCATCCTTGCGATATCATGAGCTGAAATAACCTTTCCTGTTTCTGTACATGTTTTGTAACTTTCCTAACTGGCCACAGATAGACTTCATACTGTCCTGTTTCTCCCGCTTATGCACCTGCTCGGCATTGGTTTAGTGGGTTTTAGATTAAATGTTGAATTAGTTATTACCTCAAGGAAATGTTTATGAAACAAAAAAGGGCAACAAAAGTAGAGCAACAAAGTTAGCTACACCTTCCAGTTCATTTTTTGTTTCAGATAATTTTAGTAAAATGTTTACTTGTTACACTCAAGGGAGTTAAACATAACAGTTTGGTCTAATGATGGCAGAGTGGATAGCACTCTGGCCTCACAGCAAGAAGGTTTCTACCTCGCTCTGTGTGGAGTTTTCATGTTCCTCCCGGGTTGCACTCAGATTTCCCCATCAAACCAATAACATGCAGGTTGGAGAACGCCTGGTGGTGGTCGGAGGTTGAGGCGCCAGGTGTTTGGGCGACTCGCTTCTCCATGGATGCTGCTGTCACCGAGTGTGGGACGAGAGGAGTAAAGCTCTTCTAATGTATTACTATCAAGCAACAAAGCCGGCATTATTTCGACTGGACAGGTTGGAGCATCTCCGACAGTTCTGCTACAGTTTCAGGACTTATTATTGCACTGCAGCTGAGACCGGCACCATCCTTAACCCATCCTGAAGCACCCAGTTAACTTGTGCTTCAGAACACCAACATGGGCTTGTGATGACTGAAACAAGAACCAGAATGTCATAAGTATTGTAATAAAAATAATCAGGAGTGTCAAACTCAAATGAAGCCGGTAGCGGCCGAGATGGCACTAATATTAATTAATATTTTAAAAATTCAAAGCAGTGAGCGGGTTTCAACTAGATAATCACTGGCAACAAGTCCAGAGCTTCACATACGAGGTAAATACTTCACCAGAGAAAGACTGTGTGTTTATAAAAGTGCGTATGTTTGGCGCAATGCTAAATGCTAACAAATAAATTAGCAAAATATAAAGCAGATAATTTGATAAAAATACATGACATCCTAGGCCGAGTGTTTTTGTATAAAGCTTGTTCAATTTGTGGAGTTATTTTAAAATGAATAAATAAATTAAATACAGGTTAGCATTAGCTTCAGAGACAAAACGGCACATTTTATAAACACATGGTGAAGTATTTACCCCGTATAAAGACCAACTAACAGTAATTATGGGAATCGATTAGTTTAGTGATTATACTTTTGATCAGCCTAGATTAGTTTAGAAAGTTTTGTTTTGTTTCCACATGAAAGTCTTTTACTAAGAGACCAACAGACCAGAAACACAAACTGACTTTCTCTTTGAACAGCAGCAGCTCCGACAGAAACTACACCACATCACATTGGCTCATACTGTGTCAAACAACTTTTTAATTCAACGTTCACATTTCTAATAAAGCGTTTCAGAATTCAACATCAGACTGTCTCCAATCGTTTATTTAGACTTTTTCCAACACAATTATCTCAAAGTCATCATACAGAGTTCATGTTTGTCCCCCTGAGTTTGTCAGTCTGGTCCAGAGCTGCTGCTGTGGAGGCTGATACTTCGGTTCTGTGCAGTTTGGTTAATGAGGGCACTTTGGAATAATGAGCTGCTGTGCTGTGGGCGTGTCTCTGCCTGGTGTGGGCGTGTCTCTGCCTGGTGTGGGCGTGTCTCTGCCTGGTGTGGGCGTGTCTCTGCCTGGTGTGGGTCTGTCTCCTGGTTCTCCTGAAGCTGCTCCTCTGTCAGGGCTGTTCTTCTGCTCTCCAGAGACACGTCCTTCTTAGGCTGCTCCTCTGTCAGGGCTGTTCTTCTGCTCTCCAGAGATACGTCCTTCTTAAGCTGCTCCTCTGTCAGGGCTGTTCTTCTGCTCTCCAGATACACGTCCTTCTTTGGCTGCTCCGTCAGGGCTGTTCTTCTGCTCTCCAGAGACACGTCCTTCTTAGACTGCTCCTCTGTCAGGGCTGTTATTCTGCTCTCCAGAGACAGATCTTTCTTAAGCTGCTCCTCTGTCAGGGCTGTTCTTCTGCTCTCCAGAGACACGTCCTTCTTAAGCTGCTCCTCTGTCAGGGCTGTTATTCTGCTCTCCAGAGACAGATCTTTCTTAAGCTGCTCCTCTGTCAGGGCTGTTCTTCTGCTTTCCAGAGACACGTCCTTCTTAGACTGCTCCTCTGTCAGGGCTGTTCTTCTGCTCTCCAGAGACACGTCCTCCCGATGCTGCATCTCTTTCAGACCTGTTCTTCTGCTCTTTAACAACCTGGCCTCGTGCTGGTGGTTCTCCTGAAGCTGCCCCTCTGTTAGAACTAGCTCTAAGCTTTTTAAAGACATTTCCCCTGGTCCTGCTGACGCTGGTCCTCATGGTGCAACTTTTCTGTCAGACCTGCTACTCGACTCTGTGGAGACGCTGCCCCCTGACGCTGGTCCTGCTGCTGGCGCTGGTCCTGCTGACGCTGGTCCTGCTGACGCTGGTCCTGCTGACGATGGTCCTGCTGCTGACGATGGTCCTGCTGACGACGGTCCTGCTGGCGCTGGTCCTGCTGGCGCTGGTCCTGCTGCTGACCCTGGTCCTGCTGACCCTGGTCCTTGTGGTGCAGCTGCTCTGTCAGACCTACTCCTCTGCTCTTCGGAGACACTGTCCCCGGGTGCTGCTTGTCTGTGAGGCTTACTCCTGTGTTCTTGAATGACCCAGACCAGTGTTGGAGGTGGTGGTGGTGGTCCTGGTGGTGGTGCTCCACCTGCTGTGCCATGTGCCAGGCAGAGCTGCTTACTGCAGTAGTGACGGCTGAGCCAAGACACAGAGAGACGACAAAACATTACTGGCTTGATTACAACATGAGGGGTTAGCATTAAATAGCTCGAATTGGATCAGCACAACTTGTTATCAGCTATAAACATTCTTGTGCAATTACAGCGGTATACCTAAAGACTTAAGGTCTTCATAAAATCATAAAATAAACAAAATTTAGAAGAGCCTCACATTTATTCCCATTGAGAATGACTCAAATCACTCAGGTTCATCTCAGCTGGTGCTCACGATAAGCAGATCCTGACTCAGAATTTTGATTGAGACTCAGCCGTGCTTAAACCTCAGACATTTCATTTAGTGAGCTCCTGACTGAGAGCGTTCATTGCTTTGATCTGCTGCAGACACACTTCAGATAATAGTCGTGAGCAGGAGCAGGTACTTACTGTCCTCTGGAGCTGCACACACAGAGTCACAGCAGGAGCACACCGACGGAGAGGCCTCCAGCTCCAGCCACCTGCACAGGATGGGACAGGACACAGTTTAACAGCTCTGTGTCTAACCTGTGTGTGTGGTGAGGTTTGCAGCTGCTGAGGCAGTTACTACACAGGTCTCGTTATTGACTTGTACTTCAAGATTACCTTTTATTTACTTTGCAGACATACGTATGTATAAAACGTTTGTATTACATAAGTAAATAATCTCATGTGAGTTTTGTCTCTACAGGCAATTTTCGATGTGAGTTCCCTGATCCTTCGACCTTTTGCTCAACCACACCTGCTCATCTATCTGAGCCACATGACTGATGATGTCGCTGCAGTGCTGGAGACCTAATGATCTTTTGAATTTACTAGACTGGATTTGTTGCCTCTATCTGTTAAACATTTGCTAGTGATCCCTTATACTGTATGAAGATAAGTTTATTATCTTAAGTAGTGACCCTGTAGAGCAGTGGTGCCCGACCAGTTGATCTCCAAGGCAGTGGAAGTCGATCCCAAAGCCCTGTCGGTCTAAACAAACTTTAACCGCAAGCTACAAGAGTGAAACTACACACGCAATCTACAAGTACAGCTATGATGCACCGCCGCGGAGTGAGGAGAGAGAGACAGACTTGTGTATGAGCACTAAGCAGGTAAAAGAGAAAGGAGAACGAGAGACAGGGAAGCTAGGCACGTCTGTCATCGTCGCGAACCAAGGAAAAGATGAGGAGGAAGGGAGAGAAAGCGTGCACGTTAGGTGCGGGGTGAAAAAAGAAGGAAGACGACGAGGGAGAGAGAGAGAGAAATGTGCGGTGGAGGAAGCGCTTTTAGTGGAGAGACACTCATGGGACATCATAGGGAGCTTTTTCTGTCATTAAAATGCCACAGTTCAGTGGGCGGAGCGGGCTCACTTCGGGCTCAGGTACACAGAGACTGACTCATGTTCCGGGTTCGGACACAACATACGCGCGCTTGGGCTGGGTCAGGCTGGATTTTTTGGGCCCGATCTAAACTCTATTCTGTAATGACCCTGTGCTGACTCTATGGTGATCTCTGTGGTGACCCTCCACACTCACCTGCCCGTCCTGTGGCTGTAGGTGCAGCTCTTCGAGGAGGAGGACGGCTGCAGACCCAGAGACATGGAGCAGTGCAGGAACAGAATCTGCAGACAAACAGGGTTTTAATCCAATCAGAAATGACATTTTACAAAAAGTACATCATGTTTCTGTGTCACTGTGAGGTCTAGAAACAGATGTAGTCTAAACCTCTACCTTCTTTAGGGTTAGTTTAGCGGCTCAGATCTGATGAAGTGCAAGTGTAAACCCCGGCGTGTGTCTGACCTGTGCTCCTGCGGTGAAGAGCAGAGAATCCACGGAGAAGCGCAGCTCACCGGGGCCTCTGGAGACAAAGTGTGAGCCGCTGTCAGCCGTCACACTGTCCGTCATGCAGCTGGAAACACACAAGAAAGAAACTGTTTAACACATTAACATTAACATTCTCTCTCTCTCGTTCTGTGGAGCTTGATCTGGTCCGTGAGCTCAGTGCATGTGTAGAATGTGGAACGGTTCTTTTTTTACTGGACTTTAGGAGCATCAGACTCAGGACTGTCCTGTGAGATCAGAGTCGAGAAAACACTGCTGCACAAACTTTAGTCAGGGCCATGTCTAAACTTCTATTTAATGTCACAATCTTGCTAAAGAAAAAGCTTTAAAGATTTCTGCGCAATTTGTGCAACTGTCTTTTTCACAGTGTATTTTGGACCTTTTCTCTCGGTGGATATTCGGCGGATTTGCACAAAAAAAAGATCATTATGAATCTCAGCTCTCTGATTAAATTCATTAGTTCTTCTGTTATAGTTATGTGTTGTTTTTTCCTATGAACACACCTCTGTTGTATTCAGACCTTGACAGTTTGGGCTGCACACTGTAGCCTTCTTCAGAAGTGTCACTTGGTGTTCCGAGAGCAACAAATACCATCGCTGGATCAGGGAGGCCATCGAAATCTGAAAACCAACCCACCAGACTGTAAATTGGGATGAGGGGGCGATTTCTCACACCTGGGACACAGTTCTGAAGAGGTCGGACTGCAGAAAGCGTTATCGTCCTGCTGTCCCAAGTAAGAAAATGGCGCCAAAACCTGTATAAACCAGCTGACCAGACACGTCGCAGGAACACCAAGTGACACTTCTGAAGAAGGCCACAGTGTGCAGCAGAAATGGTCAAGGTATCAATACAACAGAGGTTGGTTCATAAGAAAAAACAACACATCTCCATTGTCACAGAATATCGCCGGGAATTGAAAATGCGTCTTAAAGAAAATCTGTCACAGTTCTGCTTTCACACTGCACTGACAGTTGCACACAGCTTCCAGAGGGAGAGAGAGAGAAAGTGAGAGGTGGAGACACAAATGTTTCTGAATGAGCCAAAGATCTGCAGCTCACGAGTCTCAGGCCACTCGTTGAACTCAGCATCTCTGGGGCATCAGCCGGCGCCCCTCCCTCACTTTGCGCTCCTATAGCATTTACCTATAGAGGGATTTTCGGTCGACAATACTTTCGGCTCTACTGTACATTCGTTTGAATTAAACAACGAAACGGAACGACAGCTAGCTGTTTGGTCAGGTCTGAACAGGTCTGACAGACGTCTGTCTCCTGAAGCTTGAGACAGTGTTTTTCTCACCGTTTTTTCACCTGAATGTAACTTTTAAGGGTTGTAGGGTCGATTTTCATTCACAAATATTAACTTAGCAGCATAACTTTTGTTTTCGCACAGTGATAAACTCTTGTAGTTAGCTGACAACGGAGCTTTTTTGACTTGATTCCACTGTTTGTCCACTCTGACTCACCCGTGGTTAGTGATGATGTCCACTCTGGGGGAGCTGCTGGGGTCGATGGAGCTGCTCACATGGCAGGAGTCCACGTAGAGTCTCTCCCCGGCCAGCAGAACTCCAGCCCGGGCTATGAAGTACACCGGCTCCCCCAGGACAAACTGGTGTCCCGGAGGCAGCACGTCCCACTGACCTGAGGACATAAGATAGCCTTTAAAGGACACACTGGAATGCAATGTAAAGTTGACTGCTGTCTTTTCTCTGTTAATCTGTCTTTGGCTTTTTCACCAGTTCTGAAGCTCTCAAACAGATGCTTCACTATAAATGCAGTCTGGAGTGTGCGGTCGAAAGTGAATTTTAGGTTTACGTTTGACTTAGAGAGCAGAAAACGAGCAAACTCAACAGTGCACGCTCTGAGGTGACGGTGGTTAAATTATGATCATGTGTGCTTGGCTCGCTCACTGTTGCAGACGCTGAGGCTGAAGCTGGCTTTGCTCTGGACAGTCTTCATGAAGGAGGAAGGAGGCGACAGAGGCTGATATCCCATTTTGTAGGAGTAATGGAACCTGAGGACAAAACACAGGACAGTCAATCTCTTAACTCACACAGACCTTCCTCCAAAGACTCTGCAGCTGATCTCCGTTGGAACAGGCTCTGGAGGAAGCGAGGCTGCAGTGTCACCTGCTCAGAACAAACATATTAAAACTCAAATCTATAAGACAAAAAAGTGTTAACTCATTCCCCACCAATGACAAAAATTTGGACTTTTTATTCTCTGCAGCGATGTGGGGGCTGTCAGATGGATGTGCTGGCTTTGTCTACAGTCAAATACATGATGCAGTTTCACAGATTCACCAGCAGGTGAGTGGCAGGTGCAGTGGAGTTTGTACCTGATGTAGTGGCAGGTGCAGAGGGAGTATGTACCTGTTGTAGTGGCAGGTGCAGAGGAGTTTGTACCTGTCGTAGTGGCAGGTGCAGAGGAGTTTGTACCTGTTGTAGTGGCAGGTGCAGAGGGAGTATGTACCTGTTGTAGTGGCAGGTGCAGAGGGAGTAATGTACCTGTTGTAAGTGGCAGGTGCAGAGGGGTTTGTACCTGTTGTAGTGGCAGGTGCAGAGGAGTTTGTACCTGTTGTACTGGCAGGTGCAGAATGAGTTTGTACCTGTCGTAGCGGCAGGTGCAGAGGAGTTTGTACCTGTCGTAGTGGCAGGTGCAGAGGAGTTTGTACCTGTTGTAGTGGCAGGTGCAGAGGAGTTTGTACCTGTTGTAGTGGCAGGTGCAGAGGAGTTTGTACTTGTTGTAGTGGCAGGTGCAGAGGAGTTTTGTACCTGTTGTAGTGGCAGGTGCAGAGGAGTTTGTACCTGTCGTAGTGGCAGGTGCAGAATGAGTTTGTACCTGTTGTAGTGGCAGGTGCAGAGGGAGTATGTACCTGTCATAGTGGCAGGTGCAGAGGAGTTTGTACCTGTTGTAGTGGCAGGTGCAGAGGAGTTTGTACCTGTTGTAGTGGCAGGTGCAGAGGAGTTTGTACCTGTTGTAGTGGCAGGTGCAGAGGAGTATGTACCTGTCATAGTGGCAGGTGCAGAGGAGTTTGTACTTGTTGTAGTGGCAGGTGCAGAGGGAGTTTGTACCTGTTGTAGTGGCAGGTGCAGAGTGAGTTTGTACCTGTTGTAGTGGCAGGTGCAGAGTGAGTTTGTACCTGTTGTAGTGGCAGGTGCAGAGGAGTTTGTACCTGATGTAGTGGCAGGTGCAGAATGAGTTTGTACCTGTCGTAGTGGCAGGTGCAGAGGAGTTTGTACCTGTTGTAGTGGCAGGTGCAGAGGAGTTTGTACCTGTTGTAGTGGCAGGTGCAGAGTGAGTTTGTACCTGTTGTAGTGGCAGGTGCAGAGGAGTTTGTACCTGTTGTAGTGGCAGGTGCAGAGAAGTTTGTACCTCATGTATTGGCAGGTGCAGAGGAGTTTGTACCTGTCGTAGTGGCAGGTGCAGAGTGAGTATGTACCTGTCGTAGTGGCAGGTGGCAGAGTGAGTATGTACCTGTCGTAGTGGCAGGTGAGTGGCAGGTGCAGAGGAGTTTGTACCTGTTGTAGTGGCAGGTGCAGAGGAGTTTGTACCTGTTGTAGTGGCAGGTGCAGAGTGAGTTTGTACCTGTTGTAGTGGCAGGTGCAGAGGAGTTTGTACCTGTTGTAGTGGCAGGTGCAGAGGAGTTTGTACCTGTTGTAAGTGGCAGGTGAGTGGCAGGTGCAGAGGAGTTTTGTATCTGTTGTAGTGGCAGGTGCAGAGGAGTTTGTACCTGTTGTAGTGGCAGGTGCAGAGGAGTTTGTACCCGTTGTAGTGGCAGGTGCAGAGTGAGTATGTACCTGTTGTAGCGGCAGGTGCAGAGGAGTTTGTACCTGTTGTACTGGCAGGTGCAGAGTGAGTTTGTACCTGTTGTAGTGGCAGTGCAGAGGAGTTTGTACCTGTTGTAGTGGCAGGTGTAGAGAAGTTTGTACCTGTTGTAGTGGCAGGTGCAGAGGAGTAATGTACCTGTTGTAGTGGCAGGTGCAGAGGAGTTTGTACCTGTTGTAGTGGCAGGTGCAGAGTGAGTTTGTACCTGTTGTAGCGGCAGGTGCAGAGTGAGTATGTACCTGTTGTAGCGGCAGGTGCAGAGGAGTTTGTACCTGTCGTAGTGGCAGGTGCAGAGTGAGTATGTACCTGTTGTAGTGGCAGGTGCAGAGGAGTTTGTACCTGTTGTAGTGGCAGGTGCAGAGTGAGTATGTACCTGTTGTAGTGGCAGGTGCAGAGGAGTTTGTACCTGTTGTAGTGGCAGGTGCAGAGGGAGTATGTACCTGTTGTAGTGGCAGGTGCAGAGGAGCTTGTACCTGTTGTAGTGGCAGGTGCAGAGGAGTTTGTACCTGTTGTAGTGGCAGGTGCAGAGGGAGTATGTCCCTGTTGTAGTGGCAGGTGCAGAGGGAGTATGTACCTGTTGTAGTGGCAGGTGAGTGGCAGGTGCAGAGGAGGCACTCGGAGCACAGAGCCCTGACGAGGAGTGGCGTAGGACAGAGAGAACCTGAACACAAGCTGCCCCTTGACCACCTGAACATACAGTTATTGCGTTATTATAGAGACAGTGTGGGTTTGCAGCAAAATTCTACTTGAAAAACAAAGTCAAAACAAAATCCCATGTCACAGATTAACAGGAGTAACATGATATATATAATACTATAGAGCTCCTGCAGCTGATGTCAGGCTAAAAGGGAGTCAAGCTTGTTCATTAGGCTACAGATGTATTGATTAGTATTTTAATGTGGTTAACAATGTAACTATCGTCTTAAAACACAAATTCAAAATCTTTATTCCAATTGTACTGGTGATCCCATTTAGCTTCTGTCACGTACTAAAGCTTCATAAGACGGAAGCACATGTTTTCACTCTATGTCTCAAGATCAGAAATGTTTAAATGGCCTGCGTGAGTAAATGTTTTATGTCCTGGGCTTTAGAGTCAAATATATTTAACAAGAACATCATCAGGAAGGCGTTTTGATGAGATGGAAAGTGAATCAGATGAACAGAACGGCAGCTTCAGAGTGTGGTTTACGCTTCTAAACTTGTGAAAAGTAAAGTCGGGCCACAAAACGGTCGCTAATGTTTATTTGTGTTGTGTTTTAGACGTACGGATATCTACGGCTTAATTTAATGCCACGGATGAGCCACAGAAGCTACCGTTCTGGTTTCTTCCCATTCGATTCAATGGTAGCGTCACTGCCGTAATGGCGGCCGCAGCGAATTAGTCATGTGTGTGCAGGAGCTCTATATTAGTTGTGTCTGTCTGTGTCTGGTCCTTTTTCCTCAGAATTATTGTGAACAGAAACATTGAGCCTAAGACAAAGCACTGTTCTGGGTTTATACACATTTAAACTATATTTAAGCGTAATTAAATACAATATACCATTCACGGATCGATATTGTGACATATTACTCTCAATAGACCCTTTTTTCTATTATTGTTTTGTTCTGATGAATAAATTCAAGAATCTTTGTTAAAAATCCTTTGTTATAGAATTTCAAATGTCCTTTAATCTGATGTATTTTAGCCCAGCTTGTCACCGAGTTTTAGATTTGGATTTATTGATTTATTTTTGGTCACTGTTCCCTTTGCATTACGCTCTGAGCAAATCCAAACTATGGAGCATCTTCCTGCCGGACTTCAGCAGAAAACCCTAAATCTGCCAGCACAAACATCCAGAGAGTTACTTTTAGTAGGCTACTTGATCCGAATACTTTTTACTACTACTCAGTACTTGGATTTTCATTGAATAATATACTTTGAAGTAGGCCAACCTATTCTTACTTGTGTAAATGTTTTTGGTCCAAGTCAAGTCCCGAGTCAAAGAGAGACAAGTCCAAGTCAAAGAGAGACAAGTCCAAGTCAAAGAGAGAGACAAGTCCAAGTCAAGTCCCAAGTCAAAGAGAGACGAGTCCAAGTCAAGTCCCGAGTCAAAGAGAGACAAGTCCAAGTCAAGTCCCGAGTCAAAGAGAGACAAGTCCAAGTCAAGTCCAAGTCAAAGAGAGACAAGTCCAAGTCAAAGAGAGACAAGTCCAAGTTAAAGAGAGACAAGTCCAAGTCAAAGAGAGACAAGTCCAAGTCAAAGAGAGACAAGTCCAAGTCAAAGAGAGACAAGTCCCAAGTCAAAGAGAGACAAGTCCAAGTCAAGTCCCAAGTCAAAGAGAGACAAGTCCAAGTTAAAGAGAGACAAGTCCAAGTCAAAGAGAGACAAGTCCAAGTCAAAGAGAGACAAGTCCAAGACAAAGAGAGACAAGTCCAAGTCAAGTCCCAAGTCAAAGAGAGACAAGTCCAAGTTAAAGAGAGACAAGTCCAAGTCAAAGAGAGACAAGTCCAAGTCAAAGAGAGACAAGTCCAAGTCAAGTCCAAGTCAAAGAGAGACAAGTCCAAGTCAAAGAGAGACAAGTCCAAGTCAAGTCCCGAGTCAAAGAGAAACAAGTCCAAGTCCCGAGTCCAAGTCAAAGAGAGAGACAAGTCAAGTCAAGTCCCAAGTCAAAGAGAGACAAGTCCAAGTCCAAGTCCAAGTCAGAGAGACAAGTCCAAGTCAAGTCAAGTCAAAGAGAGACAAGTCCAAGTCAAGTCCCAAGTCAAAGAGAGACAAGTCCAAGTCAAGTCCCAAGTCAAAGAGAGACAAGTCCAAGTTAAAGAGAGACAAGTCCAAGTTAAAGAGAGACAAGTCCAAGTCAAGTCCCAAGTCAAAGAGAGACAGTCCAAGTCAAAGAGAGACAAGTCCAAGTCAAGTCCCGAGTCAAAGAGAGACAAGTCCAAGTCAAGAAGTCAAGAGAGACAAGTCCAAGTCTCAAGTCCAAGTCAAAGAGAGAGACAAGTCCAAGTCAAGTCCAAGTCAAAGAGAGACAAGTCCAAGTCAAAGTCCAAGTCAAAGAGAGACAAGTCCAAGTCAAGTCAAGTCAAAGAGAGACAAGTCCAAGTCATGTGCATTTATTGTTTTAAGTCTTTATGTCAAATTACCAAATCCATCTTGTATTTCTACATTTGCATAGATTTTTATAATTGGTTCCATTTTAAATAAATGTCACACATGCAGAAGTGAAGAGAGAAATGTCCCAGTTTGTTCATTTAAAACTATAAGATTTGTCCAAAGAGTCCAAAGTCACAGAACTCCAAGTCTCAAAACAATAAATCAAGTGTGACCCCAGTCCAAGTCCACACCTCTGATTCAGTCATTAAATCTGATCAGATCTTAATCTAAGACAAACCCTCGCTTACTTTTTCTTCTTACATTTTATAAGAAACATCTGTACGTTCTACCCCACATTATGAAAATCAGATTAGTTACATATTGATTCCTCTTATTAAATCCAGGTCAGAGCTGCTGTGTACCAAGGCTTTGTGAAGAAGTTAACAAAGAAAAATTGCAAGATTTTAGAATTCTAACAAATACATAATGTCAGATCAGATTTTATGACATAATTCTGCAGAATACTATCAGCCCTTCTTAGTTCTATTTGAACCATTCACCTCTCCTATCCTATTCGAGTATCTGACAAAGAAAAACTCCCCGCTCACAGAGAAACCCCGCTGGCCTAACACACACACGCACCTGCACATCGGATCCGCACTCGTCCAGGCCGCGGTGGAAGTACAGGTACCGGGGGGTGGCGGCGCTCACCGGGGCAAGAGCTGAGCCGGTACAGGTCCGGGCTGCTCCAGTGACGGAAGTGCCCACGGTCCACACGTACGCTGACCTGCCGCAGCCCGCACCACACGTCCAGGCCGGGAGGAGGAGGGGCGTGTCCGTGCCGGTGTGCGTGTGCCCGGGCTGCTGGCGCTCCGGGCCCGGGAGCAGAAGCTCGGTCAGGCCGTGCGGAAGTGGACGTTTGTGGGGGACGGGTCTGAAGGTTTCCGGAGCGACCAGCGGCTCCGGGGCGTGTTTGAACTGCGGCAGCTGATGCACGGGCCCTGGGGATGATCACCGAGGGTCCCCGCACACACAGCCCACAGCAGCACGCACCACAGCAGCAGCAGCATGTTTGGTTCCAGAGCACGACCTCGAGACGTGAGCAGGGCCGGTGTCATTAGTGCGAGGAAAGACACGCCCCCCTGAGGAAAGACACACGCCCCCCTGAGGAAAGACACGCCCCCCCCCCCCCCCCAGCCCACCCACCTCAGCTTGTTTCAGAGCAAATACATTTTTATAAAGCCAATAACAAAGATGTTTATGACTTTGTGTAAAATGTTTATTAGGCTCAATTTTTTCTGTCAATAAAAAAAAAACTGCAGAAACTCCCTTTTTTTCTAACATAGACATACGGTACATATACACACTGTCAATATTTATCTTCAGAAGTTCATACATTTCTAAACAGATTTAAGTTATCACCATAGAATTCATTTACATACACTCCCTTCAGACTTGACATATAATAAAATAGGCTACTTTAATAGAAAGAACATTAACCAAGAGAAAAACATGTAATCAGGACAAAATGTTGATATTTCATGTTTGCATTTTGAATAACAATCCTTCATTACCAGATGAATCAACCAGAGAGTTTTTAAAGGAGGCTTCTGGTGTTTTTCCCTTGATTGTAGTGATGAACTCTGACATGCAGTATGTAGATCAGTCATTGGCATTTTGTTTACTGTAAAACACAACAGCTTAGAAATACAGTAAAAACAGGTCCGTTGATTTAAAAACTGCAGAACTGATTACTCGGCCTCTTCATAGTGATAACCCCCGCCTCTTCATCTTCTTTGTCCCGCAGCACCAGGACTCACTGGGAACTACACCAGGCTCCTGTTTGTGAATTCAGCTCCTGCTCTCCCAGCTCAACGTGCCTGACTCCACCTGCAGGATTGCTGACTTCCTGACGGACCGGAGGCAGTGTGTACGGCTGGGGAAGAATGTCCGCCACTCGCACTAGTCTATCCTCTACTCTTCTCCTCATCCATACCTGCTTGTCAAAGCCTGATCCCGTCAGATCTCTAACAACAGAAGTCTAAAACAACAGAAGTTTCATCTGATCCACTTGGACCTGTGTGATCTGTTCACACCTGCTCCTCCAGCTAAGACCCTGACCGAGTCAACCGCGTCATGGAGATAGTCCTGAGGCTGTTCTGTGGACCAAGCTCCAAACCTGAAGCGACAGAGCCTTCACCGATGCCCACCCTCTGGACAGAGACTGCACTGACCTCATCACTTTTAAGAAAATCTGAAGACCCTTCTGTTTAAATCTGCTGTAATGTTTGATTAATGTTTTAATTACAAACTGTTTTTATGTGTTGTACCTTTGTTTAACTGCCTTTGTCTGTAAAGCGTCTTTGAGTGTCCAGAAAAGTGCTGTATAAATAAAATTGATTTCTTGTTATTATTATTAAATCTCAGAAGCTAAGCAAGTTAGGGCCTGGTTAATACTTGGATGGGAGACTGCTGAAACACAAGGTGCCACAGTGGGACGACAAGAATGGATTGTCGTTGTGTCCTTGGGCAAAACACCTAACCGACATTGCCTTAGTGTCTGCGTGCACTGGATGCTAGATTGTAAGGCGCTTTGAGTGCCTGGAAAGGTAGCAAAGTGCTTGCCTAACCAGCCAGCCCCTTCTACATTCTGTTTGAATGCAGAAGGGTTTGAAACCAAAGAGTAATTTCGCCGTCCAAAGTTAGGACGATCCAATCTCATACGGCCGCCCCCCTCCGCAATTTCAAAACTCTTTTTCTAACCGTTTCAAAACATTCAAAATGGCGGACAGAGCTGATAATTTTTTTTTTTCGGCTCTAGCTTTGGTTTTGAACAATTAGGAACGTATCAATCAAACCGGAGAGCCTTCACACAGGTCAATGCTCTTTTGAAAAAATTCTCTTGCGACATATTTACTATAACATCTGGTTTAGCGTGTCGTTGTTTCAGTGGAATTTCCGGGTTTTCTGTGATTGGTTGACTCCGCGTTCGGAAAGCCCGTCTCGAAATTGAACCCCAGCGCTCCGATCCCAGACCCTTTACGTCTCCTGTCAAAGCGTGTAGGGACTGGCTGGTCAGGCAAGGAAAGCGCTATACATCAACACTCAGAAGACAGTGGAGATGATCGTGGACTTCAGGAAAGTCATAGCCCTCCCCCCTCACCACCTCTCACCCTGACAGACTCCCCATCACCACCTCTTGCCCTGACAGACTCCCCCCATCACCACCTCTCGCCCTAACAGACTCCTCCCTCATAGAGGTGTGCAATATATCGAATTTTAGATAATATCGTGATTGTTGTCTTGAAGATATGCAAAAATTGAATATCGAGTATATCGTTGTGAAAAAAAAGCAACAAAAATAAGGCTGCTAAAAAACAACAATTAAGAAAATTACTGTAATGTTCAAATAAGCTAGATGGTGATATTTCTATCAATTGATCACTCGTTGGTGTCGTTGATGACCAAATTTGTATCAGTTAGAAAGCCAATTTCAAACTTTTCAGAATTTTTTTTTGCATCAAAATCTTTTGCTGTTTTTTTTTTTATTCTTTATTTGAGTCAGAGTTTTAGACATATTATTAAGGAACTGAGGTTAGTTTTGCTTTTAGTGGACTAATCCATTTGTAATACATGCCTAAGTCAACCAAGAATGTCTGTAGTCAAGCCAGTCAAGCCCAACTGCTGTAATTAGTTTAAACACATGCTGGATGCTTGGTTTGAATAATATCGGTTGAATATGTCATCGAGATATGTCAAAAAATTATCGAGATATTCATTTTTGTCAATATCGCCAGCCCTACCCCCTCACCACCTGACAGACCCCCCATCACCACCTCTCGCCCTGACAGACCCCCCCATCACCACCTCTCGCCCTGACAGACTCCCCATCACCACCTCTCGCCCTGACAGACTCCCCCATCACCACCTCTCGCCTTGACATACTCCCCCATCACCACATCTCGCCCTGACAGACTCCCCATCACCACTCTCGCCTTGACATACTCCCCCATCACCACATCTCGCCCTGACAGACTCCCCCATCACCACCTCTCGCCCTGACAGACCCCTGCTGGTAATTCCTCATAATAAAGCAAAGAAAATCGGCGACGCTGCACTGTGGAATACACTACCTTTAGCCATCAGAGAAGCACCAAATCTCACTACTTTTAAATCTAGACATAAAACACACTTTTATAACCTAGTTTTCACTTAATGGTATATTGTAATTTTAGCTGAACATTTTGCTGTTTGCGCTGAGAATCTGTGAATTTGTGTTGTTTTTATTATTATTAATGGCATCTTGACTTGTATTTTCCATATTTATGCTCCAGACAGACTCTCCCTTCACCACTGTGGACTCTTCCCTCTTCCTCGGCACCACAGTCACACCGGATCTTAAGTGGGAGCCATGCATCAGCCCCCTGATAAAAAAGACCCAGCAGAGGATGTACTTTCTGCGGCAGCTGAAGAAAGCCCAGGTGATTGTACAGTTCTACAAACATGACCATCATTGAGTCAGAAACAAAAAAACAGACTGCTGAAATTGGCTACACTCTTTCATACCTCCAGGACCTGTACCTCTCTATTTCAATTCATGACATCGAATTTTCACCCCCATTACGTTACACAATGTCACCTTATAAAATTCAGATTCTCGTGAGAGAAAGAAATACAATAACATTTTCAGTATGTGAGCCATTAATCAGCAAAACAAATCTATAATCTGACATTGGCCACGTTTACATGATGTTTCTTAATTTTGAATTAATTAGTTCGGAATTAAAATATTTGTCTTCAGGTTTACATGGAAATCATAATTCGAAATACAGTGGTCCCTCGTTTATCGCAGCGGTTAGGTTGCAAGAATAACCTGTGAAAGGCGAAACCCGAGAAGTAGTGATCTTAATTTTATTTACCAGTAATTTCAGTTGATAACCTGCCTGGTTATGATGTTTAGTGTCTTTTGTACAGGTAATAATGCATTGAACACATGATTCACCGCGAGATTCAACAGCGCGAGTCGTTTTTGTGACGCTTAAAGAGGGACGGTGCTGTACGCGTCGCCTGCTCTGCTTTTGGCACGTTGCCCGTCCCGCTGCGCTCCACAGCCGACCGCAGAGCCACGGATCACACAGGCTCCAGAGCCGACACGAAACACATCCGGACTCTAGCGAAGTCACAACACGCTCCTCAAACACATCTCTAAACTACACAATGACGTTCCAGCGTGAACAAACTTATTATAGTAACTACGAGCTCAAAGAGTCAAATCTTCACCTGGAGAAACGTCCGAGCGTCAGGTCAGCTTCCTCTGCATGATCCAAACTGTCTAAAGTTTTCTAAAATAGCTTCTGTGCTGTTGTCTGTGAATGCTGTGATGTGATACGGTCCAAACAGTGTGTTTGAGAGAAAAGCACGCTTACAGGGCACGTCTATAGGACTGTAAAAAAAGCAAAACTGCACACACAAAAAATCAGCGAAACCGCGTTAAGTGAACCGCGATAGAGCGATCGACCACTGTAAAGGTTGACATGTTAAACACGCTAAATCGGCTTTTTTAAAATTCTGTTTAACGTCTCGGGGTTAGAAAGCACTCATACCTCATTACATAATTACGTCTACTGGAAAACCCGCCAGTTTCGGATCTGCGCAGCCTCTCTCTCCATGTACACTCCTTTTTCAAAACTTTCCGCTGTCTCTGCGAAAAGGTTAGTGTTTTGTGTTTTCTGCCGTCCACTCTTTTCATTATTTGTAGCTCCTGTAGCGCACTTAGATACAAAAGCAAAAAGTTTCGGATCTGTGCCGCCATCTTGCAGTGCGTCATCGCCGTCAGAAAGAAAACGCGCGAGCATGTGCAGTGTGAACGGAATATTTTTAAGCCAAATAAAACGTTTACATGAGAAAGGAATACAATTATTCGGGTTTAAAAGCAGAATAAACGACCCACTTTATTCGGAATTAAGTTTAAATCTGAATGAACCTTTTCATTAGGAATAAAGTGTTTACATGGTCTTTCTAAAGCAGAATAATTTTTATTCAGAATGAAATTATCTTTAATCGGAATGAAAGCCGTCATGTAAACAAGGAAAATGTGAATTCTACCAGACAATTCTGATCCCCAACTTAACTCCAACCAATAATCTACGCCATCTCTCAGTTCCTCTAATGCAACACTAGTGCTGGCTGCGAGCCTGTTTGATGTTGGTGGAGCTGGAGTCAGGTGGAAGACCTCGCTTTCTCCTGGAAAACCTACCATCCGGGTTTTCCACGGGTCGTCTTTGAACAGCAGCTGTAGACCTCTCAGCCACTCGGTTTCCCATGGTAGAAGAGGAAGAAGCTCCGGATGCTGGAACGTGAACAATGGCAGCCCTTTGTGGTGATTTTTGAGTCAGAGATTTGGATTTTGGCGAAGTCTTTTGAGGCACAGTTGTGGAGGGTCTTTCAGCGGTTTTGTGAGATGAAGATCTAACGGTGGTTCTCAGAGACCTATCTGTTTCTCTTGCAGCTTTCGACTTCTCAGTTGTTCTTCGAAGCAGAACTGTGGACCTGCCTGTTTCTCTCTGAACTTTCGATCTTTCAGCTGCTCTTACCTGCAAACCTTTGGACCTGCCTCTTTCAGTTGATCTCAGAGTCAAAGCTTTAGATCTTCCTGTTTTCCTACAGTCTTCAGACCTCGCAGTTCTCCGAGTTAGCGATGTGGGCCTGCTTGCTTTTCTACGCCCCGCAGACCTGTCAGCGGTTCTCAAAGGCAGAGATCGGAGTTTTTTTGGTTGGTGTTGAGCTGTTGATCTCGAGGTTGTTCGGTGTTTGATGGCAGCAGATCTTTGAGGTGTTCTGAGAGGAGGAGCGGACGAACCTGGAGGAGATCGGAGTGGAAAAGCAGCAGCTCTCTCGGGCGTTTTGGGGGGCGTAGACGGAGACTTGCTCGGAGGTCTGATGAGGTGGACCAGAGCTGAGTTGAAATAGTTTGAACACTGGCGAGGCTGGTTCTGAGCAGATTGTGGAGTTGGAAAGTTTTGCTCTGTGAAGTGTCCTCCAGCAGGGCCAAACACACTGTCCTGTCGGAGATAAAGAAATACAGTATGTTATTGAGGTGAATGTTTGTTTTTCATTTATTTATTTTCTAATGCTTAATTGCGGAGTGGCCGGAGCCAGTGACTTTGGGCCTTAGGCGGAGGAACACGTTGGACAGTGGCCAACTTGTCACAGGGTTAGACAGACAACCATTCAACAAGCAGTAGAAAATGAATTAATGAAGAAAATAAATAATAATAAAATCTCTTCTTACTTTCAGTAATCAGATTCACTTGCCTGACCAGCCAGTCCCTACACGCTTTGACAGACACTTTACGAACCGTGAGGGTCTGGGAGCAGAGCGCCGAGGATCAATTTCGGGGGCGGCCTTTCCGAGCGCTGAGTCCAGTGGTTAAAGTGGGATTTGGGAGATGGGGGAACTCTATTTTAGGGTCAGGGCCATAAGCAGGATTTTGAACAAACCGAAATCCAAAAGGATTTGATTAAAAGTAAATAGTCTTTTTTTATATTGTCACTTAGATATTTGCTATTGGAGGTTGCAGAAGAGAGAACTTCTCTGATATGTCTTGACATTGAGCAGCTGGAATCAGGCTACTCTTTAAAAAAAGGGAGGTCTGGGGAATTTTGAAAAAATCAATGCAATTTCCTGCATTTTGGTGAGTTTTAGATGTGATATTCTTATTATTGGATGTGACTTCACCATAATTAAAAAGACATGAGGCAATTAATAAATAAATAAAAATAGAGGCAACCAGAGACCAGATTAGGGAGGCCCCAGCCCTGGATGCCTCCTTTAGCTCTGTAAAACTGATTTAGGCACATGTGGTTTTAGGAGCATTATCAAATCTATCTATCTATCTTCCTCACAAAAATAAGACAAGACCATGTTCTATCATTTGGTGTACACAATCTATTGTAACCCACAATTGCTTGTGTACACTATAGCCTACTCAGCTCCTCTCTTCTCCTTGAGTCCCTCCTGCCCATGCATTGCTCCTGTCTCTGCTCCTGTCTCTGTCACTGCTCCTGTCTCTGCTCCTGTCTCTGTCACTGCTCCTGTCTCTGTCACTGCTCCTGTCTCTGCTCCTGTCTCTGTCACTGCTCCTGTCTCTGCTCCTGTCTCTGTCACTGCTCCTGTCTCTGTCACTGCTCCTGTCTCTGTCACTGCTCCTGTCTCTGCTCCTGTCTCTGTCACTGCTCCTGTCTCTATCACTGCTCCTGTCTCTGCTCCTGTCTCTGTCACTGCTCCTGTCTCTATCACTGCTCCTGTCTCTGTCACTGCTCCTGTCTCTGTCACTGCTCCTGTCTCTGTCACTGCTCCTGTCTCTGTCACTGCTCCTGTCTCTGTCACTGCTCCTGTCTCTGTCACTGCTCCTGTCTCTGCTCCTGTCACTGCTCCTGTCTCTGTCTCTGCTCCTGTCTCCATCACTGCTCCTGTCACTGCTCCTGTCTCTGTCTCTGCTCCTGCTCCTGTCTCTGCTCCTGCTCCTGCCCCTCTGCCCTCAGTGCTGGGCTTTTACACATCTGTGCCAATTTATAAGTCAAGTTTTAGCGCGGTGAAACCACACGTGGTTAATTGGAAGCTTATATCGCTCTCTCCCGTTCGTGCGCACCGCGCTGTCAGACTTCCTCACATCCGAAACAGCACCAGCGGGTGGGGCTCGCCCTCCGCGGCCGAGTTGTCTCGAGGAACACGTGCGACGATCGTATCGTCGTTTACGTCGCCTTTAGTTTTGAGCTCCGTGTTGACATAGTTGAAGAGAAAAGTTATTAAAGTTTTGTGTTGGGGTCTTCCGTCCCGCTGTGAGATGAGCCCTGTCCTCTGACACAGAGCAGTTTCTCCGTGAGTGACATGACTCTGCCACTGGCTGCGCTGTGCAGCGAGGTGCGCGTGTAGTTCAGGACCAGTTGTTCATTTCGCTGTTGCCGCTGACTTAATCACTTATCAAATAGATCTAAGCTGCAAATAAATGCAACTGCAACTCAAAGCAACTGGAACTCAATCCTTTAATTACTATAATCATTTGCATGTGTTTATATTATTATAACAATGTTATTTTTAATGAAATTTAAATATGTATTTTTTTTGGAGGTCATTGAAGGTGCCGGAACGCCGTTCTGACCGTTCCGGCCCACTTTAACCCCTGGCTGAGTCAACCAATCACAGAAACCCAGAAATTCCAACAAACGCGACACGATGTTTTGTAAACATGTAGCGCAAGGATTTTTTCAGTCTGAAGCCTCACGCTTGCTGCTCAGGTTTTAAGGAATTGATATGTTCATTGTTCAAAGCCGAAGCACGAGCCGAATCAGCAACGTTCACCTTCTTGAATGTTTTAAAATGGGGCTTGCAAGCAACTTCTGACTTTTAGTGTCACGTGTCAGAATCGCCGTGCTTGATTGGATCGTCTTAACTTTGGGAGACGACTTTATTGGCCAACCGTCAGGTCCCAGACCTTCTGCATTCAAACAGATGTAACAGAATGTAGGAGGGCTGGCTGGTCAGGCAAAGATTCACAGTCCTTAGATTTAAAAATAATTATAGGGTTGGGCGATATGACAAAAATGAATATCTCGATATTTTTTGGGCATATCTCGATAACGATATTCAGACGATTATTACGTCAATAGGTGGGTTTCACATTCTAGAATTCTTGGCAGTTACAAGGCAGATGGAGGCAAGAGGCACTTTTTCCTATTAATAACATTGGACTTTACCATGGAATAATTCAAAAAATATTTAGCTAATTTAAAAAGTGGCGATTTCTAGGATGACTAGACCCATTACTCATCTGCTTTGCAAAAAATAAACTGCATTTAAACAATTTTCATTTTAGCTGCCCTCCACCTCATTGAAATAACATTGGCCTGTAGAATGTTGTGATGTCACGTGAAACCAACCTATAGGCTGCGCTCATGTGTAGAATGCAATGCTTTCATGAATCTAAATGGTGAACAAGATTTCTGATTAATAACACTGAACTTTGTCATGAAATATCTAAAAGATCTGTGATTTCTGCTGATTTCCATTAGTGACCAGTCCCGATCACTTTTGTATTGCAACAAATAACTGACTTTGAACAAGATTTTTTTGAGCTGCAAACATCTCTGTGAAGTATTATTGGTCTGGAAAATGCTGGGATGTCACGTGAACAATGTGAAATGTTTGCAAATGAATCACAGAAGTGCAGACACATTACATTTATATCCAAAGTTGAAAGTTACAAGCATAATTTTCTATATTTTCTATTCTTACATGGTTCTTTTTGTGGCAATTTTAACTATTAACGATATACTTGATATTACATTTTTGGATATCTTGAAAATCACATTCACATATTATCTAAAATTATATTTATTACTATTTGTGAACATAATAAAATGTTAGACTGCAATTAAAATTGGATCAAGATAAAATTTATTTTGCCTAATGCTTTGGTGTTTCAATGTATTTACTATTAAATGAATAAAATGTTAACAGTTTAGGGGGTAAAGAATAGTAAACGCAGCCCTAAAACTAACCTTTATGTGTCCCTGATGTCCGAGCTCTGTCCTGTCTGTGCTCTGGGCCTTCTGCTGTCGAGTTCCATAAACATGAGCCCAGCGCCCGTTTGGAAGTGTTCTGTGAGGCTCTGCACGCTCTGTCAAACATATGAACATAAAACATGTGAACTCATCATATAGAAAGAGTGTGAGTGAGATCTTCGCCCTCTCCTAGACAGCACTCAGTCAAGCTCATGAGACTGTCTGAGATTAGGAACATAGATCTACCAAAGCTCATGACCATAGGTGAGAGCAGAAGTACAGAGATTTGATCCTGTGGTCTCTAAACAGGACATCTTAGTTCTAATGGTGTATCCAGGGAATTTTTTTGTCCCCTATTTGGTGTCTCCAATTTGACCATGAGATTATAGACAAATTGCCTTTTCCATCCACATCCACATGAAACTGTGGCATAGTTCCATGAATCCCTGCACTCCTGATGAAGGGTCCAGTCTTCCATCTCCAGAACAACCACACTGCTCTTTTGAATCCCAGGTTCCAGTTGGATTCTTCTCTCCAGTACTCTGGAATAGACTGAGAGGTGAGGCAGGGAAGTGTATCTGGAACACACCTCCTGGCAAACTGAATATGTTTCAGGAGACTTTGTACACTTGGGTCAGTTTTTCAGCTAGTGATCTGGTAAAAATTCAACCCATCTCATTACACATGTTTAAAACACAACCAGAGCTCTCTGCACCAGCACTTTACAGTTGCTCCTGCAGGAGGTATGTCTACAGAACAGTCCCACATTGCACAGCCTGGTCACCATGTGCTTGTGGTCGAGCATCCTCCCCAGGCTTGATTCATGAAAGGGCTCCAGTAGTGTAAATCTGCGTAATGTCAGAACCATTCGTGGTCTGAACTGTCACCTTTGCCCAGATTGTGCTGAGTGACCCTACCATGACAACCAAACTCCTAACATGACAAAACATTAAATACAGAAGAGGAACACATCCCAGCAGTCAAACTCATGATAAGACAGACTGTGCATGTCTCACCTCTGTCCTTTGGCCATTAATCAGGTTCTTTCCTGGTCTTCCTGAGAGGAAAGCCATGGTCTGGGGATGGCTGTTGAACCTGTTAAATAAATATAAATAAAGAACATTACACATTATTCTATTCTTTATTACAATGTACACAGTCTGATAATACCTCTCAAACAAAGAAAAGACAGAAAGTCCTCCGTCTTGGGTCTCCGTCTTGTTAGACTGGTTACCATGGTAATCCTGGTGCACACTGGGAGTCCGGGTGAGTTTGGTGGGGACTGGGCAAACTTCCTCTGAGCCTGTACCTTTGGTCTGAAATCACACACACAAAAAAACAACTGTCTGATTACTTCAAACAGGAGACTCTATAACAGCCTCAGTGGAACTAAGAACTGACCTGTCGTCCTGCTCTGTGCTGCTGGGGGGCGCTACTGAGTTTGTTTGGAGGGCAAGTTTCCAGTTGCCTCTTTTGCATTTCAGCAGAGCATCTTCTGAAAAAACAAAAAGCTTAGATTTTTAAACTTTTCTTATTGTTTCTCACTCATCCATCAAGGTGTGCCACAAGGTTCAGTACACGCCCCTCTTTTGTTTATCTTTAACATGCTTCCATTTTGCATTGGGGCGTCCAAAAGCTTAGCCTGATGAATTGGCTGGTTTCAACTGTAAACCTATGAATTAAAAGGTAAACTATCACTATCTCAACTCAGGCTGGTTCTGGGGCCAACACGTCGCTTTATCTCAGTTTATAGACCCTTTTCACAGAGCTGCAGCTAGACAAACTTAAAAACAACACTGCGAAAATAATAAATCTAAGTTAATTATATTTTTGTCTCTGTCCTATCAGAATATTCCAATCGGAATATTTGGCACAACCTCATGTCAAAGCCGGTGACGTGTTGTGCAACTACAACCGGCCCCAGAAGCCGTGATCCTTGATAAAATCTGGCCCAATAGAAATAAAGTTGAATATAAAGTTGAATAGCCCAGTTATATACCTTTGAGGACACTCACCTGCAGCTTGTGCGTGTTGTCTGCGCGGCTCGGATCTTCACAGAGTGGCTGTTTGGCGTGCTGCTGCGACTCAGGGCAGGTCTGGAGGTGCTGAGGGCAGGTTGGAGTACTAAGGGCTGTCCTGGTGGTGGTGCTGAGGGCCGTCCTGGTGGTTACGACAATCCTGGTGCTGAGAGCTACTCTGGAAGAATTCAGAGCCAGTTTATTGGCGGTGAGAGCGAGTGTGGTGGGACGGCCTGCTGCTCTGACGGGGCAGTTCTGGAGCTCTGGGTGCTTCTGCCGGGGGTCGAGTTTGTTCTGCTGGGAGCTGTGGCAGTTCTTCTGGAATTGTGGGCGGTTCTTTTGGAAGAAGGGAAGTTCGTTTTGGAGAGAGGGCAGTTCTTTTCAGGGTGGAAGCAGTTCTTACGTTCGGTTTGGTTAGGACAGAAGCAGTTTTTTGGGAGTGAGGGCAGCTCTTTTGGGGATTGTGGAAGCTCTGACAGGGACAGTTTTGGCAGCAGTGAGAGCAGTTCTTTTTGCAGTTCTTGTAGGTGTAGCTCTGGTCCGCCTGGGAGGACTGACGGTCTTTCTTGAGCGCAACGTTCTACTCGTCACAGCCTTCTTCTCGCTGGCACGCACACTCTTCTTGGGCTCTTGAGGACTTGCTGCTGTGTGCGACTGTGAGGGACCTCTCCTGGGACGCTGCTGCAGCTGTGTGCGGTCTGTGTGCCTGCTCTGGGGCTCTTCGCTGGGGGGATGGCAGGCTTGCTCTTTGGGGCGACAGTGCTTCTGACGATTGCATTGTGAGGGTGTGTGCGTGAACGCTGGTGCAGGGCTCGCTGCGTGTCTTTGAACTCTCGGAGGGACAGAAGAGGACTTTGCGGACCAGGCGTTCTTCACCCAGGGCATCCCCTCACTGATGTCCTACAGGTACAGGCAGTAGAATTAGACATATAGGACAGTGGTCTCAAACTTTTCACAACAAGTACCGCCCAAAACAATATTTGACTTTGCAAGTAGTGGGCGATATGGCAACAAAATTATAACATCATTTTTTAGAAGACAGGTTATGATTTTAGGTTATGATTCCCGTTCACCCCCCATGTATTTTTTTTCTATATTTAATAGGAATAACGAACAAGTACACACATTAGGTATGTAACATACTACAACATTTAAAGCCTTAGCTAGTTTGCAATGTCTGTCCCTATTGACCATTTGCACCTACGTCACTTGATCACGTGGTTACGCCCATGCTGGATGGCAAAAGTGCGTGTATGCAGCATTACAGGGAGCGCAAAACGGACAAATTCTCACATATTTCCCTATTTTTCGTAAAGAAAGCAGTGAATGCTTCTAGTGCATGTTCAGTACATTTGTCTGTGGAAGTAGGACATCTTTTAGACGCACACAAAACAAGGTATTTGGAAAAGCTAATGAATGCTAGCTGATCCATGCCCTCTTCCTCCGGCTATGTTTGCCGAATAAATAACATTTACAAGTTTGCCTGACTTTACTCCTCATGATTTGCACCATTCTGTGGTAAACAGGGTTTTGTCTCACACTGGAGCAGATTTAAAACAACAAGAGGTTGGTTTTCAATAACTTAGCTATGAGGCTAGTGTTAGCCACGCATAATGCAGGCTGTTTCTGATATTCATTGCATTTTTTTTTTTTTTCAAATGTCATTTTTTTTTTCTCTCATTAGCATTGACTTACCTTGTTTAAAGTGTTCACTGCAAATCCGTAGTGTCTTAGAGGGATTTAGGTCTTTTGATTTCTTGCTGCCGTCCACTAGCGTCTTCTATCTTCATCAAAATGTAAACGAAAACGCTCCAGGTTTAGGCTTAAATCTCCTTGCCTGTTAGTGCAGCGTGTTCCACGAGATACAGCCATTTTACAACTGAAATCAATTAAAATTACTTAGAAACGAGCAAGATTTCGGCAAAGTTTCCATTGCTGTAATGCGCACAGACAGCGCTTTTGCCATCCAGCATGGAGAAGTGGGCGTTCCCTCGAGGAGCGTGACGACACGTGCAAAGGGTCAATAGGGCTTTTACAACAATGAACAATGATTGTGTAAGCCAGTGTTTCCTAACCTTTTTTAGGCCACATGACGCTTCTTAGGTTTATTTTTTTTCTGAGGCACATCACCTACTCTATATGAATATTGTTCATTGCACTTTAAAGAAACATTATGTAACTTTTCTTGTGGAGAGCCGACTTTTTGTATTTTTGTGCTTTGAATGTTCCTCTAAGCTTCTCTATCTGAGGAGAAAACAAAGTCAAAGGATACAGGTCAGATCTATGAAGTGACAACCAGGTTTACAACCAGGTTTTTTTTCAAAGACATGTTTGACAAATAAAGCTACCTTTTTTTGAACAAATGTGTTTAATATTCTACTTTGGAACATTACAGTCAAAGTAATTAGATCGTCATAGTGACAGAACATCTTTTTCAAAACGTTACATAGTGCAAATTATTCTTTTTAAATTACTGTAGTAAATTGTAACTGTTTTCCTTTCATTCTTTGTCAAAAAAGTTGTTGCAAATATATAAAAACTTGTTTTTATTAAATCTGCTTATTTCATAGAATGAATGTTGAAAACCTTTTCCAAGGCACACCTGACAGTATCTCAAGGCACACTAGTGTTCCCCGGCACACTGGTTGAAAATGACTGGTGTAAGCGACAGTTTGAGCTCTCTTGTTGGTGCGCATGTACATGACCCCTGACCTTTTACAGTGCATTATATATTTGGTTGTTTCCCACTTTTCTGGGCTCTCTCTGTTACTGTTTAGTAAACGGAGGGACATGTTTGTCCTCCTCCAAATTATATATTCCCCTTTCTTGCTTCACATCAAGCTCCCCCATTACAATTGTATTCCAGCCCTTCGCCATATAAATGGGTTCAAACATGGGTCTCCGGTAAAAAAAAACAACTGCAGACTTATATTATGTTATATCAATGTGAAGCGATTTGTGACTCTGTGAAATGCGCTATACAAATAAAGATTACTTACTTACTTACTATTATAAGCTAGCAATACATTCTCTTTTAGAGTCTAATAAAAGTATATTTAAAATATTTTAATTTATACCTCTTCAAAATAGTTGCCCCCCTCAAGTGTATTGAATATCACTGACCTATAAAATGTTGTGATGTCATCTAGATCTGGTAGGGTGACCAGATTTTCAAAATTAAAATTGTTTTTGGAGGTGGAGGAAACCGGGAGAAAACCCACGGTGACACGGGGAGAACATGCAAACTCCACTGTAGATATTGTTCCTCTAAATGCAATTATTTGTGACATTAGGGTGTTCATTATTCTTTAAAACCGAGCAAATTGACTTTGGCCAAAGAAAATTGGTGAATAAAGATGATTATTAATTGACCTTTTGTGTTAAATTTTATCACTACGTCTCAATCCAGCAGCTATTTGATTTGTCAATTTTTGGGCATAATTTAGACAAGTTTATAGCTTAAAACAATTAGCTAAAATGTAAAAGAATGCGTTTAAAACACGTTTCATTTTATAATTGTCTTTATGCGAATGAACCAACGCAACACACATAAACGTCATGTTTCTAGTCGGTTATGGCGATAGAAATGTTGAAAAGTATTGATTTTACTGAAGTCTGTCAGTAGGCTGTAGATGACTATTCTAGAAGAAAATAAACCCAAATGAATAGAAAAATAATTTGAGTAGACTCAATATTTAAAACACAAGATAATGTTTTAGGGGCCCATCAACGAAATTTGTACCTGGGGCCCAGAATTTGGTGCTACGTCCCTGGTCAAAATGGTCAAAAATCAGGAGAACTGGACATGTCTTGTGTAACATTGGACAAAACAATGGTTGTGGATACATTTGCTGGGACATGGGACACAGGGCTCAAAATAGGTAAAAAGGGACGTCTGGTCACCCTAAGGTCTGACAAAATGTGCATACAAACAGAAGGTAACTGATCCAGGTTTAATGCAACATTTTGAGGCTCCATTCCAAAGATATAGCCAATGTTACTACAGTGTTTTAACATCAATACTTCAGCTGTACTCACATATCTCTTCTTGATGCGGATGCGCTTGGGTCGCTCGGTGCTCATGTTCCCGGCGTCCAGGTGAACACAGAGCCGCTGATGGACGGACGACAACCGGGGCCGCTGCACCTGGAACGAGAACACGGAGTCCTGACGCTTTTATCCGCCTCAAACAGCGTAGCCAGCTCAAACAAACAACAAGAACAACAACAACCGAATACAACCGTCCTCGCGCGGTGATGTGATGCTGCTTACCTATACAATGGAACGCACGCGCACGACGCCAAGCTACGGCTACACGATCCCAAAAAATGCGTGAAGAAATCAAATATCTAAACGCACGAGTGTGTCCGGAGGGGGGCGAAGGAGCAGGTAGAGGTTCAGGTTGACGGCTCAGACAGACCTGACCTGCCGGAGGATGTGCACCTGCATCAGGACCAGCACCAGGACCGGAGCAGAGCGGAGCGGAGCGGAGAGGAGAGGAGAGAGGCGCCGGGTCACGTGAGCTGCCGTAGTCGTCGTACGTCGTCTCTCACACAAGCGTCACGTGCCCGTCTGCAGCCTGCGCATATCAATTAGGACAATTTGGTAGAGAAAAAAGGCTAGAGAGAGAGTGTGTGTGTGTTCTGTTGCCGTGGCGATAGTGGCGGCCATGTTGTGACTGTAAAAGCGTAATGTGAAAAAAAGCACTGATGAGTAAATGAGGTAGAAGACCCCTTAATTAGGCCAACTTTTGTCCACCATCTGATGAAAAATAAACTAGCTCCAACCAAATAAAAAGAAAATAAGACATGCCTTCTTTTTTTTTTTCTTTCTTTCTTTCTTTCTTTCTTTCTTTCTTTTCTTTTGTCTTTCTCTTTTTCCTTTCTTTCTCTCTTTCTTTTCTTTCTTTCTTTCTTTCTTTCCTTCCTTTCTCTCCCTCTCCTTTCTTTCTTCTCTCTTTTCTTTCTTTCTTTTCTTCCTTCCTTTCTCTCTCTCTCTTTCTTCCTTCCTTCCTTTCTCCTTCTTCCTTTCTTTCTTTCCTTTTCTTCCTTTCTTCCTTTCCTTTCTTTCTTTCTTTCTCTTTTCTCTTTTCTTTCTTGCTTTTCCTTTCTTTCTCTTTCTCTCTTTCTGACTTTTTTCTTTCTTTCCTTCCTTTCCTCTCTTTCTTTTCTTTCGTTCTTTCTTTTTCTTTCTTTTCTTTACTTTCTCTCTTTTCTTCCTTTCTTCCTTCCTTCTTTTCCTTTCTTTCTTCCTTCCTTCCTTCCTCTCTCTCTCTTTCTTCCTTTCTTTTTTTCTTCCTTCCTTCCTTCCTTCTTCTTCCTTCCTTCTCTCTTTCTTCTCTTTTTATCTTTTCTTCTTCCTTCCTTCTTTCCTTTCTTTCTCTC